>BLJB01000179.1:0-62648 GCA_013423325.1 Usnea hakonensis | reverse complement strand
CCTCTGGAAGCCCGGCGTTGAGTGAATTGGCTACCAAGTATTCAATGCCCGCTCGACTATGGCATCATGGAATTCATGCCCTTTTAGAAGTCTTACAACACAGACTGCCGGAGTCATTGGAATACATGTTGGCATTTATCTATATTGCCTACTCTCTCATAGCTTTGTTGTACGAAACGGCGTCTAAATTTCAGAATACATGGATTGAGTGTCTCGGTAGGATTATATTTGTATCTGACAAGAGAACGGATTAGCTTACTGTGGTATAAGGAGATCTCGGAAGATATCGAATGGCCATCGAGTATAACGAGCGCAAAGACCGCGAAATGTGGAGCAGCACTTCCCGTTTTTGGTATCAGAAAGCAGCTGATAGGAGTCCGAATGGTGGGCGCCTGTATCACCATTTGGCGATTCTGGCACGTCCTTACACCTTGGAACAGCTTTCGTTGTATGCACGGTCACTCACTTGTGTTGCTCCATTTGAAAAGGCCAGAGAAAGCATCATGACCCTGTTCAACCCAATTCTTCGCGCGAGGGACACATCGTGGGAGACGATTTTTATTCATGCTCATGCCCTTCTTTTCACTAACCAGTGCCCGGGTCCTGACGAAAAGTTCGATGCGATAGTCGATGAGCTCGCGAGAGATGGTCTGTTTGATGAGTATGTTACCAAAGCTGCGGCGAGGTTCAGGGAACTTGGGGCGTTCGCTGCGATCTCTAATATTGCCGCCCTATTCGAGTATAATAATCCGAAACATGGGGTAAAGCCGATGCTGCGTCTTGCGTACGAGAAGGCTTAGATAATGAAGGACACAGCATCAAAATCCGAACCTCGTAATCCACATCAACTCGAATATCCGTTCACTCCTCAGGAAAACACCGTGTTGGACTCTGACACACTCATGTCATTGGATTGTGAAATCTCGTCTGTCTTTATCACGCGACCTTCTAGGCTTGCCTCAAAGACCTTTGAAATATGGTTGAACCGCGGAACGGACAGGGATACTCATCCTCTGGTACACATATACCTCGTCTTCATCCAGAGTCTCATCATTGCTCAAGAAGCCCGGAAGTCTTTTGAAAACGATATCACCTGGAGAACCATGGAAAGAGACATCCCTTGGCATGCTATTTGCTTTTTTCTCAACACTGCGGCAGCGAATTTCCACTCGACTCCCAGCATTTTCGCCGAGGACTTTCCACAATCAAGCGACGAGAACGGTGGTAAAGAGAAACCTCGACCGCTGCCTGAGGACTTCGCACTTCGTGGACAGATATACTCGCAATGGTACTTTCCCACCACTTGGTTCACGAACATCACGGTCGACGATGACGAGCGAACTCTTGAGCTGCCCTCTATGGTCCCGCCTCGAATAGAACGGATTTTATGGCTTGGCCATCGCATAGCATCAGTTTGTCACACCATCGTGAGATCAAATGACAGTTTTGACTGACAGTGCGGTTCAGGCCAATCGATGGATACGATTTGACGTAGACACGAGATCCTTCGTGATTACAGACTACGTGATGAATGAGCTCAATATCCAAGCAACCGCCGGTATCCGCAAACTGATAACATCATGACGGATGCGGGCACCACGGATGGAACTCCTCGAACACCCGGTATGGCGTTGTCACATTGGCTGGTAGCGAAGGCTTTCGTGAGGAATGAAACATACAGAATTACTTTGTTCTGGCGCTAGCTTGGCCTGGCCTACATATGTGATCACGCTTATTCCACTACTAAGCCGTAGGGGCTTAGCGCCACCATTCGAAAGCCCACCCAGCCACCCTCGGCCGAACTGCTGGGGTGATATTTAGTGAGCGCCAAGGCGCATGACCGTCTGCTTTTTGGCCGACTGGAGATAGCGAGATTTATGCTTCTAGATCTGTCAAGCAGAATCTCGTCCACGCGAAATAACTATTCTCATGGAAAAGGCCTTAAAATTGCAAATTATCGCTACACCAAGACATAGCCTTTTCCGAACCCATTCTGCCAGAGCTTTTCGGAGCGTGCCTAAAAAATCCTTTCCCTCTGCGTTTAAATGATAACGAATAAAGTAAAGGACCCTTTTCGAGAGGGAGAAAGGGCTAAAAGCGATGCCCATGCGGTCGACCCTACAGCGCAATCCCCTCAAACCCCTCGTCCCTCCTAATATAGACGTTTGTTGTTAGCATAATCCCATTCACAATCGAATTCTCCTCCGCGCTATCGTCCGCGCTTGAGCAAGCCTTTGTGCGGCCCGGAAGCACAGGTGCAAACGTCAGGTTGGTGCCGTCGTCGCCGTTAAGGGGCGTGTTGCGGCGGTTGCGACTGCGGTAGTGATATTCTGACGTGGTCGACTTGGAGACATATTTTTTGAAACAAGGACTAAGAGTAGGAATTGAGCTCGCGATGAAGACGATGTACATATCTGCCCTGCTGAGTATTTAGCCGTGGGAAAAGGTTTAAGGCGGTGGGAGTGGGGTCCTACGCATTCCAGGTGATGAGGTAGGCCAGGTCGTCTGGAAGGACAGAATGAGTTTCTAAACGTCGATGGGTTGGTTTCTTTCCTTACGTGTGATGTCCGTGGTATCTCCAATACGGTGGAGGTTGCTTGTTTTCACGATAGAAGCCACTGCCGCTCTAAAAGGATTTGTTTAGTTCTCACCACAAGAACGATTCGTGGGTTAGGGCCAGCTCACAGCAGACCAAATCCGAAAAGCACGCATAACAGGACCTTCTTTGCCGTTTTAATTTGCAGATTCCAGAACAGCATCATCGGGTACACCGCGAGGCATATGTCGGTGAGGGCAGAGAGACCTGAACCGCATGAGTACAAGCTATTCTACCCGGAATCTAGTTGGTCCATCGCTTACTGCCCTGAAAGAAGGCAAAGTTCTGATTCCTAACTCGACCGTTGCAAGTACCTGGGATTGCTTGTTCCCATAACTTCTCTAACGGCGAGCATTGGGTCAAGATGAAAGCTATCAAGACGATGACGGATGCGATTTGGAGCAAGCCGAGAGTCCACAGGTATGCAAGATTCGCTTTGGCATGGATGGGTCCATGAAACATGGTCAGATACATCATGACGGCGACTTTACCGGTCGTGTTGGCGAATAGTTGGAAGATCTGCGCCATCCAACTCCACTTGAGACTGTACATAATTTGTACGGGGTGCAAGTTTCGGAGGTGCTGGCCCATGCCATGATACACGGATAGCGTCGTGAAGACTTGGCTGGTGATCGCTGTGAGCTAAGGTTGGCTGTTAGAGCCTTGCTGCGAGGCGTGATTGGGGAGAGTCTGGGACACTAACGAAGGTGAAGGAGGCGACGTAGGTGTCCGGTCTTGCGGAGCGGAGGATGAAGACATCGGCGTACATACGCATGCCGTAGACGATGAGGGCGAAGACACAGAAGATCAGTGAGACAGCATTCAATATGATACCTTGATTCGAGCCTTTGGTGGAAGACATGATAGCCGCAATGTAACTTCAATGTATTCCCCAATTTGCGAAGAGAGAAGTGGGAAATATGGCAAGATGAGAGAAGGCCATCTTGGCCTCTATAAACAAACAGGCCCGCGAAGTCCGTAATTCAGGCACATGAAATCGAAAGCTGGCGGCAATTCGAGGGTTTACCGTAGTCGCGGGAACACCTGGACGGATGTCACGAGAAGGTGTCCGATGGTTGGCGCCGTTCGTGTAAAGCTAGGTGCAAAGACAACTACACCCTGCTAGCCCGTGTGGAGGTGAGCGCTGCTGCAGGGATCTCTAGCTTGAGCGATGGTTGCAATGACCCTGGGAGTAGTGATCCGTCGTGCATGTGGCTTGCATAAGGTAGGCGGTACTGTCCCTCAATGATGTTGAGTTTGTCGCTAAGCGAAAGCTGATTTTGCTCAAACCATCGTGAACTTTTCCCTGCTTCCGTGTTCAGTGGACTGTAACCAAGCTAGGCCGGTAAACAACAAATAAAATACAAACCTCTCGCGAGTCAATCTTGGATCCCTTCGTTTGATTTCGAGATACCAACTATACCCAATGTCTTCTCTAAGTACTCTTAATGATATTATTGACGATGTCGCCGCTGCAGTACGGGCTGATGCTGGAGGGTGTGACCCCGAGGCTCATGCGACCCTGCTGCAACGTGTCCAGAGACTAACACTGGCTGTCGAGAAGCCATTAGAAACTGCCAAACGATTGCTGTATCAAGTGAGCAATTTCCACGATAATCTTATAGCAGATGGTGTTGATTGACAAATCTGACTTTGCCAATCATAGCCACCCATCAACATCGCCATCCGTGTAGCCGCCGAATTAGGCTTTTTCGAAGCTGTGGATGCTACGAACGGCGTTTCAATCTGCGCTCGAGAGATAGCCGACTCCACAAGAGTCGATGAGCTCCTTGTCGGTGCGACGGTGCCGCCGCTTCGATGCGAGAAGAGGAACGTCTACTAACAGTATACAGTTCGCATAATGCGCGTCCTGACGGCTGTGGGCATCTGCGACGAGTCTGGTCTCTGCGAATACTCGCCCAACAGTGTCACCCGCGAATTCGCATCAGGAGGGCTTGGGGATGGCGTCAAGTGCATGTCTGTGACCCGCGGCGCGAACTTTCGAGCGAGATTGCTGAGGTTGGTACAGCTACGACACTGTCATGCCAGCCGCTGCTAGCATAGTCGAGTCTCTGGCACGTACCGGGCCCCACGTCCCCCAGACCCCACAAGCGACTGCCTTCGCCTATGCCGAGAAACAAACTCTATTTGAATGGATGAAGAAAAATCCGGAGCAGCGAAAATACTTTGACAATTACATGGCAGGACGCCGCAAAGAAATGCCCAGATGGTTCGAGATCTTTCCAATCACAGAAAAATTCAAGACCGAGCTGCGTTCCGGTCCGCAAGACGTCTTGATAGTGGATATTGGAGCGAGTCACGGGCATGATTTGGTCCTTTTCAAGGAGCAGCACCAGGATCTTCGTGGACGTTACATCCTTCAGGACCTGCGCGAAACGATTGAATCCATACAGAATCCGCTTCCTGACATCGAACCAATGATTCACGACTTTTTCGCTCCCCAACCTGTGGTCGGTATGTACGCACACTCGAAAGCTGCGATGACTGGCTCACTGTGACATCATTTCCTAGGTTCCCGCATCTACTACTTCGGCACCGTATGTCACGACTGGGCGGACGAGCCCTGCATCGAGTTCCTCTCCAATACTGCCAAGGCGATGGAGAAGGAACACTCAACTCTCCTGATCTATGACTACGTTATGCCGGAGACAGGAGCGCCGATCCGCGCCGCTGCGATGGACGTGCAGATGATGAGTTTGTTTGCTGGGATGGAAAGAACGGAAAGCCAATGGAGAGTCATTCTCGACGCGAGTGGACTGAAGTTGGTGCAGGTTTGGTACTCAGCAACGAAATCCGAGTCCGTGATAGAGGCAAAGTTGAAATAGACTGGGTACGACGGCCGGTGACGAACAAAACCAGTCATCGTCTACTGAAATTTGGCCGCAGAACAATAGCGAATGTAATGTTACCAACTCTTATTGTCAAGTATTACAACCTCTCATTGAGCACTTCTTTAAGAAACGCGCGGGTAACGTGGGGGAAGACGTGCCGATCCATGACATCATGACGAAGCTAGTTGAGTCCGGACCGGGGTCTTATCTTGCAATCAAATGCCGTGTGAAAAGCGGAGCAACCATCCAATGATCGTCATAAGTAGCCGATGCTCCATCAACGAGCTCTTGCATAAGCTCCTGCAACGTGAGCTAGAAACTTGCGCTACCCTGCGCCACGTACATGGATAGCACCGTCTTCCCCCTTGCCTGCTTCAATTGCTGTATTGGCGCTGGTAAACCCTTCGGCTGATTACCTCTGGAGGTTAGATCTCGCAATTCACGTAATGAAAACGTGGCAAGGCGGCGTGCGGGGGTTTGGCTGCAAGCTCTCCCTCTCTCCTTTCTATCTGGATGCTCACGCGATTCTTGCACCTTCACGCTTTCAGTCCGCATCCCATGATGGCTACAAATCTAGATCACGAGAAAGGCATCCAAACCAAAGACAGCGAGACCTTTCCTGGCGACAGCAATCATACCGAATCCGGCTCTCGTCAACCTGGAGTGCTGAAGACGACCCACGACGGGCACACAGTACTCAGCCCGCAGCCGAGCAGCGATGGCAATGACCCTCTGAACTGGAGCCAATCAAAGAAGACGGCTATCCTCTTGGTCGTGTCGGCGACGGCGTTCTTGGCAGATTTTGGCAGCTCCATGGGCGCGGTAACCTCCGTTGTGCAGTCGAATCTGCTGTGAGTGCTGTCTGTCTGTCATCGGTTGCGTGACTCTTTGGGATTGGATCTGGTTGTTGATGCATTTTGTTGCGTAGGCCGCATGGTCAATGGGATATCCCGCAGACGGCTGTCAATCACTCATTGGTCGGCAACTTATTCATGCTCGGAGCTGGGGGAATCGTGGTCGTCATGTTTTCGACCTATTTTGGACGAGCGCCGGTGTTGTTCTGGTCCTTGACTATTGCCGTCCCCACAGCGGCATGGTGTGGTGCCGCTATCACGTTTGATTCATTCATGGCGGCACGTATCGTAAATGGATTCTTCTCTACCGTTGGACAAGCTGTTCGCACTCTTTCTATTCGTTACGTCAAATGTGAGGCTTACAGGACGACAGGGCGGCTTGATGTTTATCAATGATGTTTTTTTCTTTCACGAACATCCGTAAATCCATCTTCAATGGTTCAATTGAATACTTGCTGACCGACAAAGTCGGAAAATTAATATATGGTCCGGCTTTATCGTCCTCTCTCCCTATCTCGGTCCATTCTGCGCTTCGTTTATCGTATGGAAAAGTACTTGGCGATGGGTCTTCTACCTCGTATCCATAGCTTCGGCGACATGCTGGCTCCTGGTCTTCGCCTTCGTCGACGAGACGTTCTACGATCGTCAGATCTCGAGTAATCAGCAACCCGAGCGACGATCAAGGATGCTGCGCCTCGTCGGTGTCGAACAATGGAAGACTCGACATCGAAGGTCGTCTTTTGGGCGTGCATTGCTTCGTCCATTTATCGCTGTTATCAAGATCCCTCTACTCCTCAGCTTCCTCTACTACGTCTTCACCTTCGCCTGGGTCATAGGCCTGAATACCCAAATCTCTGTCTTCCTAAGCAACCCTGAACTCTACGCCTTCAACGACAAAGACCTCGGTACCCTCCCCGTACTCAGGATACCGCACCAACTCAAAGCTAACTGCATGCCAGGCCTCTTCTACTTCGCCCCCATCGTTGCAACGATTCTCGCCGAAATCGCCGGTCACTGGGTTCATGACCTTGCCGGCACCGTTTATACCCGTCGCAGCGGCCGCTTCGAGCCAGAATCCCGCCTACTCCCAATCTACTTCGCCACCCCCATCATGATAATCGGCATCGTGCTCGTCGGCTACGGCCTACAGCGGGTATGGCACTACATGGCGATTGCGGTTAGCATGGGCCTTTTCGTCTTCAGTGTTATGATCGTCACCACTGCTATCAATGCCTACGTGCTTGACTCGTACCCCGAGGCTCCGGGGGAGGTGTCGGCGTGGATCAATGCTGGGAGGACCGTGGGCGGCTTTGTCATCACCTATTTTGAAATTGAGTGGGCGGCCGCGGAGGGGACGGCGAAGAGTTTGGGGATCGAGGCGGCGGTAGTGGCGGCGGCGGTGTTGATGTTCGTGCTGCCGTTGCAAGTGTGGGGGAAGCGAATGAGGATGAAGCAGGGAAAAATTGAATTTTAACGTATATTGACTACAGACTATTTACCCGGACGCTTCACGTCTCGAGAACACAACGTCAGCGTGTGCTCGGAGAATAAGGCGCTCAGTAGATTTCATCTAGATCCTCGCCATACTCAGGTCCCGCTATCTTGTCTGATGACTGACTTTTCTGCCCACCAAAGAGGTGAACAAGACGACTTGCAAGGCGAGCCTTTGGTATTTTTGATTTCTTGGAGGGTTGAACCACTCGATTTGGGAACGCGACTGCCCTTTTCTGACGCGTTAGGGGACCCCTTGCTGAGCTTTCCGACTGGGACGTAGGACCGTCATCGAGGTGCTTAACCACTCGACTTGGGAACGGCGGAGCTCTTTCAGGACCGAGTAATCCAAAAGAAGCGGTATTTGAGGTCTCCAAGTGTCTGTCATGCTCCTCTGGATGCCACAATTCAACATGGTAGCTTCCACGATCGTACTCATGGATCAGACTATTTCCCCACTCATCGATCGGATTGCGTAGCTTGAGCAAGCACTTTACAGGGGTGAGTTCCGTACTTGATATCTCGATCTCGACGCCGCCGGTCCACCAATCGACGTGTTGGAGATCATGTGTAGTGTCCTCCCACAGCAAATAGCTGGTCCGAAAGCAATGGGAGCGATAAGACAGGGGTCTCGTAGGTTCCACGATGATCCGATATTGGTAGTACCCGTAGTCTTTCCGGATCTCCGAGATATTAAGAGTAATGCCACACTTGAATTTGATCTCGTGAGTGGATCGATCGAATGAATGCGGCTTCAAGCACGCGAGGAAGAGTTCGAAGTTCTCCTCAAATGGGAACGGTTTGTAACAAGATTGTCTGCACTCCGTCATTCCAGAGCTGAGACACATATGCGGCACTTGCGGCTCGTCGATATTTGTAGTACGCTGTCAGGTTCGAGCCGATTAATGTTGGGTTGAGTCCGCGCTCTCTCGCTTTATCGCACCATGTTTGATCTTGAAAGACGGCGTTCCATACTCTGCTGTGATTGTCCTTCTTGTATTCGAGCTTAATCCAAAGACCTGGGCGGCTGCCCTCGCCGATAAAGCAGGTATATTTCTCACAACTCCATCCCAGATATCTTGAGCGAGATGAGTCATCGCTTGTGTTATAGAAAACATCTACTGACTGCTATGAGAGAATAAGGAACAGTTGTAAAGACCGGTGGACATTGCTGATACCACTTATGGCATTCAGTTGCTTCCATTTTTGGAATTCAAAATTTAATTCCGCGCCAGAGCTTGGCTAGGTAGAACTCGCTCTATCCATCCGGTGGAAAATCCACAATCTTGGTCTTACGATGATCATGCAGTGTACAAAGAGCTTCAAAAATCAAGTTCAGGCACAGCCCAGCCGATTACTTGGGACTTTCAAGTCGCCTTGCCTGTCCCATGACCGCCTCAATCTGCCTTGATCGCTGATATCTCGACTTTCGCATCCTTCTCGCTCGATGTTTCCTTTGCTTCTTTATACGAGGCAGGTTCCCGTTGACCGTCGCTACGACTGTTCTCTCCACTAGCGAAATGCTGTCCTAGCCAAAGGCGTATCCCGCGGGAACTGTTCTCCGCAGATTTTCGGTTTCGAACCCGAACAAAGACTACCATCAAGCACATTCTAACAACGTTAGCCGAGCGTCTTGACAACAGAAAAAAAAAAAATCTATACCTGATTTCCTTTTGCCTTTCTCTCTGCTTCTCTGGTTTTCTTGGGAGAGTGTGATTCGTTTGCAATCCCAGCTATAAGATAGATGCGCATCCGGAAATGGAACAGGTTCGTTTTTGGATCCGGAGAGCTGATGCTGGCGTTCCATTATTGGGTTTCTCGCCAACCGAAACATCTTAAGAAAGCATTGCTTTCCGCAAATCAACGTGTGCACAGCAACAGTCATGAATAGACTCGTCCGCAAGCTCGCGTTAGCCCAGCTCTATTTTCCCATGTACGTCACTTAGACCATACCAACATTATGGTCCGACTAATTATTTGTACTACAGTCTTTCAGTGCATACGTCAACGAATGCGTCCGACTCTGAAACTCCTGCTCTAAAAAATCCACGGGCTGTTCCTACCGTCTACTCGCCCATCTCGGAAGTTGATTACTTCACATCCACGCCGGAATTAGCCTCTACGATAGCGTTGACTCAGAGCGATGGCAAAATCTGGGCCGGCCCTGGATCGATTGAAATTTCCACGATAGATACGACAGTGGACACGTCCTCAGGTATCTTTGAAGGCTCCAGTCGGATTGCTGAATTCGGTTGGTCATCTAGAGTTATCCTGGTGTACTACTTATCTATTTACATCTCAGCAGAAAGTATAGCAATTACGACAAAAGTCTCAGGTATGAAACCGACTGCTCACGTCTCGGGAAAGAGCTTGGGACCAGCCGAACTTAGATCTCTTAGTCCACGAAGTATTCATCCCGTTCAGGTGGTTCAAACAAAAGACAATTCTTTGGTGGTCGAAGGCGTCGGTGTTTTCGAGACTCTTGTCAGCAGCGAGATCTCATCAAGTGTTATTACACTTACGGCCTTTAAGACCATAGTGCTTACTACAGTCTCAACGAGCATGCTATGTACTTGTGACTCTCATGCTCCCTGTAAGCCAATCTTTATGCTTATTGTTGAGTTGGCTGATTGTCGATAGTGCCTTCCATGACTTTGAACCGGTCTTCCTTTACAAACTACTCCCGACCGACTTCGTTGACCATCGACGTTTTCTCGTCCTCAACCAGCACTACGATAATATCGTCTACGCAGCTATCCACATTTTCGGATCTTTCACACGACAATCTTGCTACGTTATCATCTTCTTCAGCCCTTTCTTCGACTAGTATTTCGGGCACGTCGATCATACAGTCGCCGGTCATTTTCTCAATTAGCACCTCTTCAACATCTACCACGACCACAGACCTCCAACCTTCAGTTACACTAAATTATTCACCCGACGTATGCAACGCCCTATCACCGCGATGTTGGTAGACATGCTACAAGATTCCGTTAGCATCGTCAAAGACTAATTTGAATAATCTAGAACTTCGAAAATCTTCGGCATAAATAAAAACATCGAGACTGGTTCTTTGTGTTACAGTCTCTCACGTATCACATATTTGAATCAGCTTTTATAATGTAAATAGTTTGCGAATATACACAAGTATTGTCAGCATTATCTTAGACCTCCAATTCCATCGACCCTTATTTGCCATAAACACATGATCTAGTTTAGTCAATACTATGGGTCTGTGAATCCGTGGCCCCGTGACTCCATGGCCAAATGTGGTGGCTATGAAATCAAAAAAGGGCTATGGCTCCCCTAGCCTGGTATGATAGTCGCATGCAGCCATTATCTTCCCGGCCCACCACGCCTATATGTAGTGTGCATTACATCTCTGGTCTATGTCAAAAGATAGAGGGGTTTCTTTGAGGTTTTCAGGCTCCCATTTTCATAACGACGCATACTTAAATCAATTTCTTAGCGATTTCATGATTTTCGAAACGAAGCTAATCCTTTTCAGTCCTCAACCACGACTCGTCTTGCCAAATCCATCCTTGCCTTGTCATTCACTATAAGGATTCCCTTATTTGACTCTCTAGTCTGAGAAATCTCATCGTCACTGATTCCTAGAGGATCTCTTGGAATCCAGATCGTTGGTGAGCAGGCACGCAGAGCGTCATTTTCACACATGCTCCAGGTGCCTTCATCAAGGTTTCCGGGCTTACGCGGCTCACGACCCTCAACGTGGGGGAGAGACCTCAACAGTGGCCCAAATGCTTGATGTAATACAACTTGAAAGCCACCGGTCGCTACACTCGCGGCCATCATAATGACAGCTTGACCCAAACAGACCCACCGTTGCTCCTCATCTCGAGCAAGAAAAAATAACCCGACGAGACAGATTTCGAGCGTATAGATGCCCGTAAACAGTTGATTAAGTGCAGTGGGATAGAGCAGACCGCCGGTATCGCTGCTCGATTTCGTCACGTACAAGGCGTTGTACCGGAATGCTACCCAGAACATGCCGAAAGCGATGACAACACATATCAGGACCAGCGGTGCGATTACAGAATAGATAATTCCTACCATATCCATCAATCGAGCTTGAAGAACTGCTTCTCCGGGGATACGTACCGATGCAGGCTAGGTTGGTAAAAATTGGGTAAACTGTTGCCCATGCGACCTTTGAGATGCTTACCCGCCGTTGCAATTGCTCTCTGGGCGTGTGGTCCATCAATGGTGAGATGACGAGATACTGCAAGAGTCCCGATATCTGCACCAGCTCGCCCGCGCTGATGGAGAAAGCGTGCAGCATAGAATAGGACAAGAAATAATTACTGGTTTTGGGGAGATTCACCGCTAGGAACGTAGGCAGAGAATCAAAGCCATGGTATATCTGGCCGAGAACTGCAGCAGCGCTGGAAGATAGAGCCACTGTTAGGAAAACCTGGATGAAGAGGAAGCAGAAGAAATACTTCTGTACCGCAAGTTCAACTGCGGTCTGCAAGGCGAATCCCTGCTGTTGCACCAGGAGTCGAACAATCATAGGTAGTAACAATGTGAGAATGATGAGAATAGCTTGAGGGAGAATTCCCTGAAGGAAGCCTAAGAGCCAAGGCGTGTATTGCATCAAGAATGGGAGCAGAGGTGTGAGGGCTCCCAGTTGAGACAAGAATCCGGTCATGGCGACAGGAACCGCCCACCCAACGATGATGGCTGCCATGGACCCCATTACCACGATGCTACGAATGTAACGTTCCCACCATTTCAGGCCAACGTTGTGCCAGACCACAGCGCTGGTAGAACCACCAACGTATTGAGGAGAAAGGCGAAAGGGCGAAAAGTGCGCAGCTGATTGACAGACGATGTGCGCATCGATCGAGCGTTCGAATTGTATAAAAGCCGAGTGAAGGCATCTGGTTTGACGGGCAGGATGCTGGTCTTCTAGGATCTCGGTGTTGAGTCTAGCAATCTCACCTCGACAGTGGTAGACCAGGTCGACTTTCTTTCCAAGCGGAACAAGCGCTGCTATCCACGCAATCCGTGAGCAAGGAAGACGTATTGACTCGCGTTCGTCATGTGTATTGCCCAAGATCCCGCCTTTGGAATAAAACCCGATGGCCCTAGAGATGAGACGTGTCTCCGCCGCCTCTAGTCGAGCTACGATTTTGTCGCGCTGTTTCAATTTTCGATCTAGCATCTTGCAATCTCGGTTAATCCAGACCCGATATGTTCCCCCAACACGTTTCCCGTAGATAGCAGAAAGTTTCTCTTGAGAGCAAAGGTGATGCGGTATATCTGAGATGAGAACTGTATGTAGACCTGTACGTGAGGACAGATGTTCTTGACGGATCTGAACGTAGAATTGGAACTCCCCATAGATTGTGTAGCATGCTTGTACCACCACGATCAAAGCAAGAACAAGGTACGCCCAGTAGTAGCTGCTATGGTCAATGCCAACACCACCCCAGGTCAGCCGATCCAACCCCTGAACGCCAGCATTTGATTGCTTCCCATGCACGATGCTAAGAGGCAAGAGGATCGGAAGTATCACGGCGGTGACCGGAGTGAAAATCCTGATGATAGTGCGTAAGTAGCGTAAGAAGAAGAACGCGTCAAAGCCCGAATTCTGTAAAATGTAGACATCTTCTGTCCCAAATACGGGTTTGATCCAAGAGAATAGGCCTGAATGTTCCTTTTGAGATGGAGGCGCACGCGGATGGCTATATCGATCTCTTCAGTAGACGTCATGAAGCTTTGAAGGTTGTGCTTACTATAAAACGGTCAACCTGCGCCGAAGCAGCAGGAAAATTATGACTTCGATGATAAAGACTGTCACTGACGTGGCCGTGGAGGAAGCAATTGACTGCAGTGTTACACTGCGAGAAGTTTGGGCTGCCTTGGACGGTGTGTCGATGACAGAAGTGGATGAATGAGCCATCGTGGACAAGGTTCAAGGCCTGAAGGATGACTTCCATTCATTACATCAGCTTTTAACAGGAAAAACAGATCCTTGGCGTTGAGCAGACGGGTCCGTAAATGGCACACTGTTCCATTAATGACGCTTCATTTCATCATGGACGCCTCTGCCTTCTTCGACGATTGCATCTTCCTTCAGCTCAGCTTCAGCACCTCTCACACCATGCCTGCAGCCGCAAAGAAAATATCGCAAGAACTTTGGGATCTGGTCGCCAACAACCTGCCAGCATTACCAGCCAGTTACGCCGCCACAGCATTCGATTTCCGGCTGAGGCCTCAGCAAGAGAAGCACGCAGCGATATGGGATGCTATTTTTCAAAATCTGACCTGGGTCTACATAGCGAACGATACCGGCTACGAACCCGTGCTGATAGGCAAAGATCTAGATCGCTGCTGGCGTGATGATGCCTCTCGACTGGAAAGCCCCTATCTCGTCTTGCTAGCGAAACCATTTGAATCACAGTCGGAGAGAGAGCTCTTTCTACAATCTCTGAGGGGTCATCAGACTCAGGAAAACCATCGAGAACTTCACCTGGACTCGGGAGTAATTTTGAACGTGACACATCTCTATGATTCCAAAAGCAGACTTCCAGTGATAATTTCGAATCTATTCGATCGACACAAAAGGGTTCGAACAGCAGTTTTGTTCTGGCAAGGCAGCTCAATCGAATTTATAAACCTCGAAACAATCGTTGGCGCTCGAGGGATGGGTTCTGTACTCAAATCTTTCCTGGGCTACCGCCTTACGTTGGAATATCTCGGTGGTACTCGAGCGCAATATCGCTTCGAGTCGCATACTCGTTCAAAGTCATAAAAGAATATAAGTAGCGAAAATTGCGTGGAAGACGGGCTGGCAGGGAGAGTCTATTTTTGAATCACAATGCTGTTAAGCGTATTTCAGATTTATATCAAAGGCTTGATCAGCTGTCATGCCGCCTCTTGATAGGCGCCGCCGCCCTCTTATTCCGTCTTCACCTGCTCCCTAGCGATTAGTCGGCGGTGCAGCGATGTCCCAATTGGTCTTCGCTGCAATAATTGCTGTTAGAACAGGTGGCTTCAAGCACTTTCGAAGAGATTCTCGCGGCAGAAAAGGATGCTGCCGAACATCAGCCTGCGGGAAATACACATCTCAACATCTCCCACCTTGTACAGTTGCTCCCGTGACATCGCATGGGTTGCGGCAAGAAACTCCTTGATCCCCGTACCAGCCTTCCAGTCTTCTGGACGCTGAAGCTGAATTGACTTTGGTCTCGCCAGACTTGTGTCGGCTTCCATAAGCTCCAGCATCATGTATCCCACACTTTGAACATCCTCTTTTTCCATCCACCCCGTCAATCGTCTTTCCTCCAGAATACAGTCTCCTATGTTAGCTACGCGGTTGGTAGTCATATCGTTATGAACCGGTTATGGATAGCGTACCTAATTTGATGTGGCCGTCTCGATTCAAAAGCACAGTGTTACAGTCAAGCTCTTCATAGTGATGAGAGAGCCCCTGATGTATGAAAGTCAAACCACACAGCACCTGATGGCTTCGTCAATCTCCGCAAGTCGGTCCTTTCTGATGCAGCCCACCTCTCTGCAGACGGCCGCAATTTCATGCTCGTTCCATCGTAGCTTGGGAATGCTGTTGATCAACCTCAAAGAGATATCCATCTGCTCGTAGACCATATACATTTCACCATCTTTGTCAAAAACCTCGATTAGATCGACCACGTTGCTGCATATACTTGGAACCTTGACAACGTTGTTTCGAGCCTTGACTTTGCTGCGCTTGATGGCCACAATCGAGCAATCTTGCGTGTTACCACTACAAATAACGGCAGGCCCGGCTGGATCCAGTTTCAAAAACTCATGATAGGCAACACGCCGTTCCTCGCTCTGATGGTGTTTGGTTCTTTTAACTGGTTTCGCGATCGGGTCTCTCCCGGCGAAAGACAAACTGCTGGGGTTGGCTGAAATTGGACATTTCAGTGGGATTCTAGCAGGCTTCACGGACAACGTCTTCTCCGTGTTCTCCCTTTGAGCAGAATTCGGTAGGATATCGTTGATTGGACCACCTCTGAGTTGAGTAGTACGTCTCTCCATAGTCGGACGATCTGAGTTTTCTGAGGAGGGTGGACGGGTGTAGGCAGAGGTATCGTATCTGGAACCTCCGAATAGCCGAGCTCAAGATCCAAAACTGGATCACTTGCCCTGCCATAAGGTGGACCTTTCGATTGTGTCTGCGTCCCTAAACACCGGTCTTTCCAAGCAAAACATGACAGAAACCTACTATCTACCGCAAAAGACGTTCGTCGACCGCACCTATGGCCGTGTTCACCGAGACAGAGAACAATTTCCATCATCGGCCCAAGACTCCGCTGCGCGGATTGCTAGACGCAAAGCAGCTTCGGAACAGCTCAAAGGAAAGCTCCGTACGGCTTTCAAAGGAAGCAGCCCGAGATCGCAAGGTCCTACCCAGCGTCGCGTCACCTTTCAGACACCTCTTCCCAGACGAGAGCCTCCCGAGACCCATCCTGCTCTTCGTCAACGCGAGCGTCCGCGCTCAGGCCGACCTGGAGATGTGACTGCGTTGGATCATCAAATATCAATTTATGGTGGCACGTCGTCCACTATTGAGTGCCTCCCTCACCGTCTCCACATATCTAAGGTTCAACAAATATCGAGTCCTCAGCAGCGCATCGAAGAACTCGTCAGAGACGTTGGACACTTGAATCAAGAAATGTCGTACTATAAGGACACTAGGAAGATTTTCATGAAGCTGTTCGACGCGGCCAAGACATCCAACGAGGCACTACAAGCAGCGGTGTCAGAAGCAGATCGAGAGTTGGCCATTTCCGAATAGCGATATGTTAGGTACTGGGTTCCTCACTACGATGATCGAATCATCGAGGAAAACATCTTCTAGTTCTCATCTTGGTGATCACAATCACGGATAAACATGGCTCGATCGAATGCTCATGTGTAGTCTACATATTGACATCTGTGTTCCGCTATTGAAAACTGTCCTAACTGGCGCCATCTCGTCTATACTGTAGTAGACCATTCATTGTTTTCTGCTCCCGCAAGGTTCGTCTGCTTGACTCGCCTCTGCCTTGTAACATCGTCCGAAGGTCGCGGGATGGCTGTAGCAACCTCGCTCTGTGGCAGATTTCCTATGTTCTCTTCGCGATTGCGTGAGGGTATATAAACCATGCAGCGAGAGCGAGCAACTCCACAGCAGCTGAGCAGGCTACCTTCCCAGTTGCGCTTCGTCAGACAATTCCATCTGGGCATTCATCATCTCCGAGAAGGAGGGTATCTCTGGAAGGGTGGCCTCTGCAACCATCAGAGCGCTCGCTAAACACGACCGTGGGGGTCATAGAATAAAAAGCGCTAGACCGGGCGGGTCAAGTACAAGAGCGCGCTAGACACGACGGCTGGGGGGTAAAGTCTAAGGGGCGCTAGACACGACGGCCGGGGGTAGAAGTCTGAAGAGCGCTAGACACGACGGCCGGGGGTAGAAGTCTAGAGAGTGCTAGACACGACGGCTGGGGGTAAATGTCGAAGGAACGCTAGACACGACGGTTGGGGGCCAGAAAGCGCTAGATTCAACGGCAAAGTCTAAAGGGCTCTAGACACGACGGCAGGGGGATTAGGATGAAGGAGGGGGATTAGGATGAAGGGCGCTGGACACAACGGCCAGATGAAAGTAAAACAGCGCTGAGGTAGGGGTTAAAAATGACAGTTGTCAGAAGTAATGAACTACGGAAGATTATTACGCTTTGTGTCGGAAACTGATCTTCCGTCTCCCGGTGCTGTCTACACAGCACCCATCCGAACATTCACTTCGACAGTCCTCTGAATAGAGCCTCGATTCGGTAGCTGAGCTGGGGGCATCTTACTGCCATTCCGCTTCCCAGCGTAAGCTGCGGATAGGTTACCAAGTTCGATGCGCTCAGCGGTGGACCCAGATCGTCGATATCCTTTCGTGCGCCTGGTTAGTTCGAAGCTGGCTACCAGCGGCTGAAGTGTGGGTATACAGGCAGCGACGATGATAACATTGATCTCGTTTCTACCTGCCGTCAGTGATATCGAGTACATGAGCCACATCAATAAAACAAGCTAACTCACATGCTCCATACCAGCAAGTCAACAGTTGCCCCTATCACTGTTAGCTTGTCGACGCCAGAATGGATCTCACGTACTCACAGGTAAGATCGCTGCGCGAGCTTTCGCTCACAAGCTTGGTCGTTTTGATGGCAGCACAAGCAGCGGCGCTGCGGCCGGTTTAGCGACATTTCGGAAAAGTTTCAGTAGACTCACAATATTCCCAAGCCCAAAATGGCACTTAATTCTATCTTCCTTTTCCTGCTCACTTGGAGATCCTTAATAATTGTGATAGGCAAAAGGGCCAGGAACAGATCGAAGACGGCAAAGTAACCTGTAGTTCTTAGCAGCATTCATTCCAGGCATCAGGGTGAATCTACTTGAAGCACTCAGTGCGAAGATCGTCAGAATATTAGGAGAGAAACATTTCGCATGTAAAGCCACCGAGGGCGTCCATAGAGCTCTCATAGGTACGCATTGGGTGACTGTAAGTATGATGTCGACCGTGGCACACAGGAAAACGCTGTAGATAACACATTGAAGCATTCGTCGTTTCCAAACACCAGCGACTCCGAGTATCCGTAAGATGAGGAACGCCACGGACACCTTACCGGTGGCGATCGCCATGACGCAAAAAGGCTGTGAGATCCAGTTGATCTTGATGACGAGAGCCTGGCGAGCTGCAGACAGATAATACACATGTCTGCATCCTCCTTTGCTCGCGTAGATCGTCCAGATAACGGAGCATGTGAGAAGGAGAAGCTGGTCTATCAGTCTCGGTCAACTATTTAAAACGAGAGATACCACTCACCAGAGTTACCGCAATGAATCCGTCATCCAACCCCACGTGGCGGACGATTACTACCCTTGTAAACAGACGAAGCACCACAACAATCAACGAAATAGAGAATTCAATCCAGGTGAGCGCGAGAATACCTGGCGCTTTGTTCTGATCACCACCTGTTGGAGCTTGTGCCATCTTTGGGAGACTTGACTTATTCAGGACAGTCAGGGGCGGACGGATATTTAAGCACACCCTGCCTTGTAGTAAAAGGCTTTTCCCCAGTCCCCACCCTCCTTGAGGTAGTGTCATGCTCCCTTGATCATCGTCGGTTGAATTCCGCAGGCAGAGGCTAGATTGAGAACGGTCCGATTGAAAGTTCGTTCCGTGGTCATGCACTAACACGCTCAGAGTAGTGCTAACAGCCTAATGGCTATTCTGGATCCTCACCCTCAATCTTCCGTTTCACAATACCCAACAACAATCTCGCTCTCACAATGGCGCTCTTTGTCGACCACGCACGCCGCCACATTCGCGCGAGTGCACAATGGTTGAATCTCACCCTTGAGAACCCGGGAGAAACGCAAGCAAGGATCTTGTACGATCTGGGAACCTTCAAGGCCCTTAACCAAGATCAGAAGGGCTCGAAAAGCTTGGACCGACTGGTTTCTGTGACGAAAGCAGATCCTGCATTGCTGGGTACCTTCATACCTCTACCTACCTCCAGGAGATGAAAACTGAATATACAATAACACGAATCCTTCGCTCTCTCGCTGCTTGTGGGGCTGTCCGACAAATTGGCAACCGCGAGTTCAAGGCGACCGAAATTTCTGACACGTTCGCGCAGCCATCACTGAGCGACGGCTCAAAGTTCCGGTGCGTTCCGCCAGCGCTCGATGAACGTTTGTGCTGATCTCCTATCTTTGACGTCGTGGCAATGGCCTGGCAATTTATACTGGACTTTTTGAGAAATTTTGGCTACAAAGAGCCTTCCGACGGTCGAGACTGCGCCTTCAACATGGCCTTCCATACCAAAGAGCCAGCTTTCGAGTTTTTGATCAAGGACCCTGAATTCCTGAGAGTATTCAACAGTTACATGACGGGTCAACGCCAAGGTCAGCAGAGCTGGTTGGAGCTCTTTCCATTAGAGTAGGAACTGGTGACGGATTTCTCCAACGAAGGCAACGCGGTTATGTTGGTCGATGTAGGCGGGGGATATGGCCACGAGATTCAAGAGATCCAGAAGATGTATCGTAGCCTTCCCAGACGAATGATTCTTCAGGATCTTTCGGATACGATCAATCAGGTCACCGCTGCATCTAACGCAGAGGCCATCGCGTACAACGTCTTCACTCCGCAGCTGATTCGAGGTAAGAGGGAGACTTGACCCCGATACCAACCCTGTACATGCTGAGCCGTTATCATGTGCTTCAATTTTCTCTGCGGCTTCATAAGCCTCCGCAACGAAATCCGGTACTTGATCCGTCTCGTGGCCAGGATTACCCATCGAAATTTGTTTCACGAGACAACGTAAGATGTCTTCCGCATTAGCGCGCTCGGGCTCTGCGGCAGTGCGAGAGCAGTAGAAGTATAAGACCGGACATATGTGTCCACATTCCTCGAGGGTGCTTTGCAAAGCCAGGGACCTAGGCGATAAGTAAAGCTCAGCATCTTCGATCATTGAAAATCAACTGAGAATCAATCAACTGGGTTTAGTTCAAGTTCTTACATTAATTTGCTCTTCCCGGTACCAGGTGCTCCATGAAGCCACATCATAGCAGTCTCATGAGAAGATTTCCAGGATGTGAATGTTTGACTCTCCAGGAACCATGAGCCCGTACTTTCCAACACCTCTGCAATTTCCTTTTGATGGTGCTCCCTATACGGGACTGACGACAGCCATCGGAGAATTTTGAGACGATAGGTTTGTCTGGCTCGGTGATCAATATTGTCAAAACGTGATATCGTTTCGGCTTGATTAGAGACCAACGTCTCCGCTATCCTTTGGGTTTCTTCAATCTGTTGTCGGAGCAATGCTTGCGACTGTAGAAGTGATTCTGAAATACCCTTAGTATTTGTGCTCAGTTCAGACTGGATTTGGGAGTCTATAAGTCCGGATGTGATCACAACATCGCTAGCTTGTTGCTCCACGGAGTGCAGAAATGCCAAAGGTTCATCCTCAGACTTGAAAGGACTAGAAATCACACGTTCTATAAATACGTGGTCAGACTTGTTCGTGATAGCCAAGATTCGGTGTAGACTTGCTCGTTGCTCTCGTCTCGAAATAGTTTTTGGCCCTATACATAAATTCTAGCATAGTTGTGTAGAGTCGAACGATATGGCTTTCCAGTTGTGTTTGAACTCCGTGAGATCCATTCAGGTAGAGCGTCTCCCGTATTGCGCAGTCATAGATATATAAAGCCACTCTCTCTAGCCCTTGTGCATATGCGGCAGCTCTACTGCTATCGTTGACTAAGACCTACGTTTCAAATCAGTTTCCTTTCAGTTATGAACCGTACTGTGGTCAAAGAGTAATGACGTTTGTACCTTCAACACGAAGCGCAACGCTGCCCACGGAAGGGCGGCGTGTGCTGGGTCATATTGCACAGCAATGTCTCCAATCGCGATGAATTTCTTGACCCACGAAACTATGCTGTCAAGAAGGTGGCTTAAATCCAACTCTCTATGACCAAGTCTGACTTGCCATCTCTCTGAGTGTACTTGCTGCTGTAATTGAGATACCGTTGTTGTCAGAGCATTTATCTCAAAGCTTCCCCGCGAAGTCAACCCTGATCGCAATTCTCTTTGCTCTTTTTCAGGGAGCTTGGAAAGCGCGAGATCCCAAAGGTTCGGCCTGGCTACGGATGAAGATGCCATGTCTTGACGTTTCGAGTGTATCTGGCGAGGGCACTGCGACAGCCGACACAGAGCCCCGTATCAACCTAGGACGCCCGCATCGCTTATGAGATGAATCGTATTGTCAACGCTGAGGTCGGGCAGACTTCGTGCACGACTTGACCATATCCGAATCTGGGAGGAAAGATGAGGGTTGTGAGGTGACACAGGACGTTGAAGGACGAAGGCTGTATGGTGGCATGATTAAAGTTACCCTACGCTACTCTCTATTGGGCAACTCGTACCTACCTTACCTTACCTACCTGCCTCAACTCAAGCCAATTCCTCAACTCCTCCCTTACCATCCTCACTCAATCAAGTAGCCCGCCCACCACACTCCCAGAGAGCACAAGATATTATAACAAACAACCAAACATCCTATCCCAGACCCCATTCCCCAGCCTCCTCCCCTACACAATCCAACCACCGCAACAGGAAAGCACATAATACCTACCTTATAGAGAATATCTCACAAACATCTAGATATACGCTAGTATAAGCTAATAGCATCTTAAAGTCTACCTACCTTAGGTAGGTTAGCAAATCCTCTTGAACAGCTAGCTTCATCATTTGGGCGACTATTTTTTCTATGTTATCCTATACATATCTAATCTGCATCCGCAAACCTGACTGCTATGCATCTCATTAATACAGTGCCTACGTTGTCAAAGCATCAGAAGCTAGAATCAAAAAAAGATGAAGACTGCAAGATATCCAATTACATTTTCATTTCGCGTCGGAATGCTATATACAAATAAACCACTCCAATGATCTCGACTACAATTTCATAATGTATTCATTCCGAGTAGCTCCAGCATAGCACGTTCTGACCTGAAAAGACACGACCAAATCAGTGGCCGTTAACCCCGTTAGTCGCAGCCCCATTTACCCTTGTGCCGTTTGTGCCAGCATGGTCAATGCTCTCGGATTTGTGCGTGCCCTCGATTGGCGCACCGTTGTTTCCGACGCTGGAGGCAATCTTGCCGCTCATGCCGTTGGCGTGTTGAAGTTTGGGATTGGAAGTCATGCCTGCACAAATTTAGTTCAAGGCGCAATAGTGATGGCCATTACGTTCACATTGATGGGGGGTCTTACCATTGTGTGTGCCGTTGAATCGCATATTGGCAATTCCATCATAGCCCTTGATGCCAGTGGCTTTCTCAAGACGGGTTGCAAGGTCGTCAGATACCTCACGGAAGATGGCAATCTGGCGCTTGATGATCTCTGGATAGCGGCAATTAGACATGTGTCCAGAGACGTTGGAGACGAAGCGGGCCTTGGCTTTGTCATCAAACACCTTCTCCCATAGGGCACGTGGAGCGTTGAAGTCTTCGGGTCTGATTTCAGAGAGGAAGGTGACGGCGTCGCCGATGAAATGACCATGGGCTTTGTCCAGGTCAACAGCGCGTTCGCGGAAGCTAATGGGCTCAATTGAAGACAAGTAGTTGGGACGGAAGCCCTGGTTGTAAAATGCCATATTGCCGTCGCGCTGGAAGTTGGCGACGCGGTGGCTCGTTCGGCTCGAGTTGACTGGGAGCTGCTGGTAGTTCACTCCGACTCTGTGACGATGAGCATCTGGGTATGAGAAGAGACGGCTCTGGAGGACAGGATCTGAGGATGGCTCGATGCCTGGTGGCATGTGGGATGGGTTGAAGGCAACCTGCTTAATCTCGGCGAAATCGTTCTTGGCGTTCTCGTTCAATGTGAACTCGCCAACCTCACGGAGACTGCTTGTGAGGCCAGACATGTGTCAAGTCAAACACGTTGATCTTTTGCTTCTCCCACAGCTCTTCGGCCTCCTTTGCGGTCATTGTTTGGACTTCGACAGACCATGAAGGGTAGTCGCCTTTCTCAATGGCCTCGAACAGATCTTTTTGAGAATAATCGGGACCATAGTTGGCAGAGTCTTCTTGTGTGATGAATTTAGTACCTTGCTTGGACTTCATATGTATCTGAGCATACACCCAGTCGCCAGCTTTATTGACAAGCTTCATCGTATGTTCACTGTATCCATGCATGAAGCGGTATCCATCAGGAATACCTCGGTCACCCATGAGAATCATGACTTGATGGACGGACTCTGGGTTCTGAGACAGATAGTCCCAGAACATGGTGCTGTCATCAGCGTGGGTGAGATGTGTGGCGTCGGCGAATTTTCAAGCCGTGCAGATCTCTCATAGTGAATCACAATCAAATGATGTTCTTCAGCGCAATGATACGTCGATCATCGCTGACTCGGGCTCAGAAAGCGTCGCACCCTTTCCTGTGAGAAAATCTCACCTCAATCCGACGACGCACAGCCCCGGCACAGTGGGTCCAAACGTTGACGAAGCGAGGAGTGCTACTGCGTCCTGTAGCGTGATTTAGTTTGCTGGGTAGATCTATGCTGAATATAGTATCTGTAGTGATATGTGTCTATCGGAAGCGCCCCAAGCTAGAATGTGAGGGGACACAGTACATCCAGCACGCATCCAGCATGCATCCAGCAGAGCTGCAGCATTATCCTACCCTACCATATTATTTACCTGAGTGCGACGTTTCGTTCTCTTATCTGATATCCAGTGAGATCAAATAACAAGCAAGTCTGAGCCGAACAAGATATCGTCACTGAGGACCTGGATAACTTAGTACTGTCTCGGACGCTTTATCCTACATCCCAAATATTTTTGACTCAATTTCCTTCGTTATGGCCTCTGGACACGACAGCCAACTTGGAGATCCAGTATTATTGGCGAAGATGGATAAGTTGCGTGAGACTGGAATTAGCGAGTACATTCGGCTACCGCAAGTAAGGCTCCCAGGCTCCAAGCAACCGGCAAAATCCTGACACGTATTGTACAGCTTGCTGTGGTCGTTGATCAATCCGGTGGGAAGTTTTCCGTCTTGGAAGGTCTCACCAAGCTCCCTTTCCCTGGTGACAGCACTCTCTGCACGCGCTTTGCGACGCAGATAGTTTTCCGTAGAGCAGAGCAGGAGAGCGTTGCAGCATCCCTCATCCCATCTCCATCAAGTGATCTAGTCCGAGCATCGAACTAAAGTGCCGATTGGTAGTCTTTGTACCCAGAATCAAAACCCTCGTCGTCAATTCTTACCGAGACTTTTGCCTGCCGGTTTGACTGTCTGCACAACGCAGACCAACCCCGCAAAAATGACTCAAACACTCTCACTCAAAATTTGCGCGGCAGTGACCGAACGCCGGACTGGATCAAAGAAGCAGCTGTGAAACAGGTTGGTCGGATGGTTAACTCGCACAGCTGTGATCCTCAGACTGCGATGAAAGCTACCTTGTCTGATGAGACTGGCACCAATGAATTGTTGGAGAGTCTTCTGATCAATTTCCGTTCAAACGATATCAACATCCTTAGCGCCCCAATTCCCTTGGCACCTTGTCCACAATGAACATCATGTGCTTGGCCAGCAGTCCTTTCGACTGCTCATAACTCGACCCAACCCACCGGTTCGGATACTAATACTAATGGAACTTTGTATCATTGATACGTGACACAAGAGGTAGAGTTCTTGGCGCTTTCCGGCTTCGGTTTGATGCTAAGCAGATGCAGCAATACCTAGTCCTACAAAGGTTCCAATCTTCGGTCCCAACAGCATTCAAAAGAACCCT
This sequence comes from Usnea hakonensis, assembly GCA_013423325.1. Taxonomy (NCBI): domain Eukaryota; kingdom Fungi; phylum Ascomycota; class Lecanoromycetes; order Lecanorales; family Parmeliaceae; genus Usnea; species Usnea hakonensis. Next base: position 37,504 of record BLJB01000179.1, on the reverse strand, counting down.
TGCGGTCACAAAAGGCTCTGGGTTGTTAAGAAGTTGCATCTGGCGTTGCCTATTGCCCTCAATGTCTTCATCCCAGACGCATCCCCTTTCTTTTTTTTTTTTGTTCGAGGGGTCTTCTGTACCACTTTTAACTCTCTCATTGGCTCTATTCCCTGGTCGAATACATCGCGTGGCACTTATGGGGCTGGACTGGACTGGAGCAGGCTGGATGGTTTTTTGCCCTGCCTTGTTGGCCATATCTCTGTGAAGACTGCGTGAGCGAGGTAAGTGCGTTGGCCTTGTGGTTACCGTTATTCAATGAAGGCAGGCGAGAGAAGAGGTAATCGGTTTGTTTTGGACTCCATTAATCCAGCTTTTCCTCCTCATCGGAATTGTCCTGGCTGGCTTTCTTAAAGAGCATATCTCCAGTAAAGATGTGGTATAAAGTGAAGCCCCAATTAATGAAGTAGTCCACTAGTAAGAGCAGGAGGAATGCCGTGTTCAGCACTCGAAAGGTTGGGGAGTCCATGATTATGGACAATTCCAGGAATGCGGTTGCCATTGTGGCTATAGTGACGGGGAAAATCAAACGTCAGCGTATATGCTCGCCCATCTACAAAACATAGTGAAATTGAAATGGATCGATTGACCTACCAACAGGGAATATCGTCGCCCACCATGTCAGGTTGTAGCTGGTCTGCCACTTGAACGCACCTTCCAACACACCAAAGATGGAGCATATGATCCAAAAGACGTCATGTCCCAGCAGCAACAGAGCAAACACGATACTGGCGGAGCTGACCCCTGAGGCGGCAGAGGCTTGAAGAAAGGTTCCTCTGTGATAGCCGGCAAAGTCCATCTTGGTCAAGACGGCCGTCGACAGTGTTTGCATCGCAGCGGACGTTTGACCGAATGGTCCGACCTGATCTTCGATTCAGCACTCTCGAAAGTTGGCTACTGCAGGTATCCTTGAGTAAGTAGCTCACCAGCATCATCAAAGAGGGCCGTTTGGCGGGCCCGGGCCACCCGCTCGCTATGAGGCCGTGGAAGAAAATGCTGTAAAGGATCACGGACAGCCAGATTGCGAAACCGCCCAGAAGATAGGCGACGATGATGACGGGAACGGCGAGCCGAGGAGAGATGTCGTACGCGTAGTTGACGACTTGTCCACCTACGACGGCGGCGGTGGCGACACCTACGGCTGGGAGGAATGGAGATGGGTTCATGGAACGATCGTCGATGAGGTTGGTTCGGAACAAAAAGATGCAGACTCCTACACCTGCGCTCATTGTCAGCATAGAAACAACAGGCACCCAAAAATCGATGGTTTGCATACAGGTAACAAGCATCCACATCATCCCGATCCACCACATAACATAGGCCACCAGTGACCACGCGTGGCCGCCCCAGTAAGCATTGCTGACAATCAATGCGGTCAAAGATGTCAGAGTGAGAAAAGATATGGGAGCAGCGCCCAGGAAAGCAATCTCATCCACATTGGCAGCGGTCATCTGTTTCGCGGCCTTTGGATACAATGACCAGCGCAGTATGGTCATGGCGCTGATGACGACAAAGAGGGTGAGGTCAAGGAGATACATGATGGTGGAGAGGACAGGGAGGCCGTTGAATTGGTAGGGCAATTGGTGCATGAGGATGCCGAGGATTCCTGTGTTCATGGGCAAGACGAACCACATTGGCGTGAAGTTTTCGAGGGTATTTCGAAATGATGATTTTGACTGGCTACCGCGTCGGTCGACGGCACGGCCATTTCTTTCTTTCGGGGCCCCATTTATGGCATGGATGGGTGGAGCTGATTGGGATTCAAGCAGGCCGTCGTGCATGTTTGTGTTTTTGTGATGCAAATGACATGAAAAGGTGTGAAAAGAACTGACTGAGAGATGCTGTATACACAGAACGGAATTGCAACATGATGGAAAGGAAAGGAAAAGAGAAAATATGGAATGTAGAAAGAATCGGAATCGGAAATGTCTCGGAGCGAAAACGGTTATGTCATAAAGTGGAACAGACGGATCAAACTCGCTAACCGAAAGAGGAAATAGTCCCACGCAGGTTAAAAGGTACCGTAGGACCTATGTCTATGTACCTTGATGCTACATTTCCCTCTCATAAGCTACCTACCGAACTTACCTAGATACTTTATGAAAGTATGATGAAGCATGAGAATGATCTTATCCTCATCCGTCTCCTCGCATTCTTGCCTCTGACCTTCATTCTCTCGCTTTTCTTCTGCGCCTCCCCTTCTGCGACTCTTCATCTTCATTCCCTTACCTTGACAAGCCTCACCACGTGTTGCTCGCTCCCCTGAGCAGCTCATCTATCACACTGCTCCTCACAGATACCGTGCTGCTAATCACGGCCATGTAACCTCTCCGTATTCAAATTAGTGCTTATGGTCTCTTTCTGCAGGTTTGAGAGCAGCACTCTGCCCGCTCCACTCGCTCAATCATTCTTAAAGCCGTCGAAAGGACTCTTTCAGTGCTGTTCAGTTGAATTAGGAGCAGCAGAGAGTAGCACAATAGATATGAGACCATCATGATGCTCTATGAACCTGCACTACCAGTCCCCCTTCTGAAATATCGTTGCTAGACAAGTAGTCTGTCGCCAATCGGGCTATTATCTCCTTTGAGGCTGAGTCGCTGCCTTATCTCTTCGGCTTGGTATACCACGGACCATTGCGGTTGATGATAGAACGGTCTCTGTGCTTCCATCGCATCAGTGTTGGTGAACAGATAATCAACGGCTCCAATGTAGACCCCGCCGTCTCTGGATAGAACGCCTAGACAACTATGGCGTTGATGGTGTTGAGAACTGTAAAGATGATGTAGGTTTTATATCCGAGGTTTTGAAGAGCTGGTGGTTCCGTCGGCATCGGCAGATGTTTCGGCAAGGCAGGGGTTGGGCTGGCCCCCGGGAGACTTTCCTAAGCTAGAACCGCTGAGCCACACTCCATTCTCATCCCAACCATGGCGCCGTATCCCACGACAAGAATGTCTGCTTCCTATAACATCGCTAGAGGCAGAGGCCCAAGCGCGTCCATCTTCCGACACATCCCCCTCCACTCGAGGAGTACACGATGGAGTCGAGAGCAGAACCACAGTCACGAATTTGAAGACTGACGACCCGCACTCCCTTACAGCTCCGGTCGATATGAACCATGCTATCGAAAAGAAAATTCAGCCCTCTCGCTGAAATGCTATCGCATCGAATCTGTGCCTGACAGCCTCAGACGTTGAAACTGCACTCGAGCGCGTCGAACTCCCGCCCTTGCCAGACAGGCCTCTACCAAGAATGGTGGCCTACGGCCAAATAAACAAATGTCAGAAGGGTTGCCAACAAGCAAGGCGGGGCTGGTTGGGATCGGCCTGGCGTTGAAGGAGAATGCTCCTAAGGAAAGCTACAATGGCACAACCAACAGCTTGAAAGACTACACGAGCAACTAGAGACTCAATATGCTACAAGCGTATATGGCTGTTATAGCAGGTGGAGCGGAACAAGCATGCGAGGGCAATGTACTGGTCATACATAGCATTGAACCCCCACCCCAAAACAATCGTATGAAAAGGGCAATTATTGTCGACATCCAGGATGGAATGGAGAGCTATGAGATTGAGGGACGTGCCGGACATGTCTCGCTACAGGTTCCAACTTCCGCCAGCATTCTGCGGCAGCAGCATGCCATGACTCTTCGTACTCTTTAAAGTCTCCGGGATCAGCGACATGACAAATCCATTCCCGATCAGTACAATCACCATCTTGAGTCTTGAAAAACCTTCGTATCTTAAGGATTAGTGCACCCCAACCATTAACCTCGTATCTTATGGTGAAATTGATTCCGGCGCCGCAGAAGCCGCAAATTTCGGCGAATCGTTGTCCAGATAAGCATATCAAACACTGACAGTCCAACTCTGGATAGTTTTGTCGAAGCCTGAGGTAAAGACTGGCTACCTTTGCGTTATTGAGGCGCAAGTGTGGGCATATCGGTGCGTTCAGTGGACGTAGAGCTTCCTTTACCTCTTGGTTTGACGGCTGACAATTTGGTGACAGGGGCATGATCGGCCATTGGGTGAAAATTGAGTCCCCACTAAACATGCTGCAATTTGGGTTGAATGAACTGACCCCTTTGAATTATCTGCCTCGACACTCCGCGAGCTTGAACCTCTTAAGGTATTTTACTTGGTCAATGTCGAGAGTTCGGTGGGGACAGATCCAGTCCAGTCCAGCGCTACCTAAGGAGCGACGTAGGGTTAGGGCTAGTGCCAAGGCGCCAAGCCACGCTAAGCCTATTATGGATAGCTGTGGAGGAATCCGAGGCTTAGTCAGTATTAGTCATCAGCGGCTTGGCGCGGGAAATACCACCGTATTTCCATTCAGTAGTAGTAGTAGTGGATTCAATAGAGCATTTGTGCGCCTCATTATTCAACAGGTTTGATGGGTTTGATGCGGGATGCGCTGGATGGGTTGGTTTTGATCTCAGTGGTAAGGGCACGAGATCGAATGCGACATACAACTTTACTAGGGTCGCTTACTTAAACCCAGCGGACGCTACTCCCGACCTCGAGCGGTCGATCTCGGGTCAGAAACGCCCGAATTCAAAACTATGACGAGCGCCAAGCAACAAGAAAATGACGACGACATTGCCTCACCTTCGATAAGCCTTGGCTAGAACATTCAATGAGGGGGATATACGAGGCTTGAGAACTCACCAACAAAGAATCGTATACTGCAAGGCTGGCTGAGGAACTTACCTATGGTAGTTGATGGGAAGAACAATCTTTACAGCACGATTTTCATCATAGAAACTCTGTCTGCTTATCGATGTAAAAAGGTGGATCGAACATGCGATCTGATCATTTTCCGTGGGGTAGGCAGTTACGGCAGCTCGGGATTGAACCATCTACCGAATTCTCTTACCTCAAGTCAGGTAAAGTCTGCTCAACCTCTCCCAAACATCCCAAATGATAGTCTGCCTTATCAAAGTACCTAAGTACCTCATTGTACTTCCTCGAAAGGTTTCTGGGCCGTTCCACCGTTGAATGACAGGATTCCCTTGGCAGACTAGTCTGGATTGGGTTTCGCCCTTGCCATTTTGAAACTTGGTCGCTCAATCGTCGGATCCGCTTTCCGACTCGGCGCAAAGCCGATTCCCATCAAACTTTGCCATTTTCATGATGACAACATACTTCGGATATTCCTCCCGTCTTGCGCTAAACGAATGCTCCTCGGCGTCGGAGGCGCCTCCGACTGCAAAGTCTAAGAGATGGAGTTGGAATTGGTGTAGCAGCTTGTTATTGGAAGACAGAGGCCCCCAATAACTTCATACATGGCTAATCATATGCCTTTACACGACCTTGAAACGGATATAGAGGCGTAACGGCATCTGTGACTGAGTGATCGGCAAAGAGTCCTGTTTCCGGACGCCAGCAGATTCTGCTCGTCGGGTCGCATTGCCAATTCTTAAATACGAGTACACGTCATGCCATGACAAGCTTCTGCAACAACACAGGACCCCAGTACCCAAATTCGCATATATACTCTTCCCTGACAACGTTGCAAGTCCCTTCCTCAACCATTCGCAGACCTTATCGCTGTTGCTTGCAATAAGATGCCTCCTTCGCAAAAGTCACCCAGTTCGTCCGAGGCGCCTTCAGACTCCCCCAAGGTCAGAAGCAGGGTAGTAAAGGCCTGTCAAAGGTGCAGATTCAAAAAGTGCAAAGTACGTAGTTGAGAAGTAGGATCTGGCGATTCGTCTGAACAAGGACGAGCGCAAGAGGCGAGGGCAGTGCTCCGGCCCCCCTCGTGCGGTCAGCGAGCAGCCTTGTCGCACACAAACTGCACGTTCCTATCTTTGACAGTTCTACTGACCCAGCTGTCAGTGTGATGGCGGAACTCCCTGCACTCGTTGCAAATCCGATGACGCGATCTGTGCGTATGGAAAGCTTCAGAAGTCCCAGAAGACGGTCTTTCGATCAGGGTGCGCTTTCATTCAGAGCCTAAGCGGACCCCTCCTATGGCGACCAAGTCCCGCTGACCATCTACAGCTATGTCCAAATGCTCGAGCGTCAACATGCGGAACTCATCGCCGGCCTCCAAGAGCTTTACCGCCGCACCCAGAACGGGGGCGGATGGTCTGGGCCTCGCCTAGAAACTGAGAACGTGGATCAGCCTCTTACTCACAAGATACTCGAAGCGCTTGGTGTTTTGCAACCTGACGAGTGGAAACCCACCGAGAGCGTCGTCAATGATTGGCAGGGTCTTGAGCAACAAGTACAGGATGAGAGCGGCTGGATGTACTCGGAAACCGGTTCACCATCTACGCAAGCCGCAAGCTCTTTACCTTCACCGACGCTGACCCCCTTTCCGCAATCGACAATCATGTTAAAGAGACGATCGAAACTTCAGACCACTTTGGCGCCCCCGGCCCAGACGTTATCGATGCCGCCGCCTTTTATGCCTGATTTTGCTTGCATCAAGCCCGAACTGTATGGCCACGCTTCCCCGACTCAAATGCCGACACCTTCGGACGCTTTTCCGTCAAACGAGCAAGTGAACATGGGCCTTTGCCGAACATCAGACTCAATCATGGATTGGTCGTTCGGAATGGACGGTCTGTTTGGTGGGCTGGGCGGTCAGGAGCAATGGCCCAACGGCTGATCATCCTGGTGCAAAAGTAGCCGTTCTCTGTACCGAATTTTTTAATTCCTCTTTCTTTCTTTTCTTTTCTCCAAAGGCACCGTGTTAAGAAGAGTTTTCACACTGAACTTTCTTCTATTAAGGTAAATATAAATAAAGCGTAGTGATTTGAAAAAAAGAGCAATTTCTCTCATGTTCGGTCGCTGACCCCTGAATCTTACCCCCTACCAATCCATGGGCTATCTCGGAGTATCTCTATGGGTAGAAAATACCAGTGTTTGAGATCCAGAGACATATCTTACCCATCTGCAGTCTACTGTCATGGCAGCTGGAAAAGTTTTGCGATTGTGGTCAAACATTGCAGACATCTTGTATTGCGCTTGGTCCGACCCTTATCTTTACACTTCTCAAATCGTCTTCTTTCTCAAAATGGGAGGACAGACCCGTAACGGTCACGTCCGCACTCTCATACTTTCATCGCTTTAGAGTGGCAAATCAACTACTTCCCTTCAAGCCTAGCCACCTCGACTCACCATTTGAGAAACAAGTCTCAAACTCTACAAGTCCTTCGTTGCTACCGGATCGAAGTTGTCGAGTTTTTGGGAAACAGAAAATTGATGGTCATGGCGGAAATCATTGGGTAGGTCCTGAAACAACGCCATAGCGACGGACTCGGCTTTAGAGGTAACTGAGAGTCTTCGACCAAATGTCAATCCTAAAAAGGAAGCCGCACTCAAGATAATTGAGACTGGAGATCAAGAGTGTTTCAGAGAAGCAATTGGAGGCACAGGTTAGGTACCAATGAAAGAGTCAGGGATGGTGTGATGATGCAGGATGAGAATAGAAGGGGATGCTAAGCTCTAAATAGTACGTTTACTTGACGAGAAACATGGGCTGGACACTAAGCTGAAACTTCAAAGTAGCATAATAAGAGTGTACAGCCCGAGGATTCGTGAAAATTTGCTCTGTGGTGGTATGTTGGTTGGTAGGGAATGACCTATTTGTATAATGTACCTACCTAAATAAGTAGGTATACACAGCCCGTAGAAACCTCGAGAACAAGACGAATTGCAATGTTGAATATTTACAATCTCAACACTCATCGTATGTATATGCGAAATTGCAGACAGCAATGGGGTGGGGTGCCTTCGTCGGCTTCTCTTCGTTTCGGTCCGAAATCACAAACTATCATTAAGTGGAACGAAGTGGTTGTAATCGCCACCCTCTCGATCCAAACACTTATCCCCACTTATTCGCTGGATATGTCACTAATTTGGTAATTCCGTCTGAAAGCGTCCGGACGCGTAGCCGTTCGGGTCCCAAAGAATTGCTAGTCTGGTCTGATGAAACAGCAGGAACCGAGCATTCGATGCTAGGCTGCCAGCAAAAGGTACTTCCACACAAGCACAGAACGCCCACAGGTTAGCGGGTGGTTAAGCAGCAGCGACCACTGCCACTTGAGATGCAATACCCTCGTCGCTCGTGTCGTGCTTCAACGAGCTGGTGAGCAATGCTTCCAAGGCATTGTCATCATTAGAAATCGAGGCGCTGCTTCCCTCAGCTGAAGAAGACGCGCTTCCTGAGTTGTTTCGACCAGACTCGACGTCGGTGCTACCCGGACGGCTTGATGGTCTACTCCCAATGGGGCTTATCATTTGGCTGAACAGGTCATCCTCTAGCGTATGGTCAACGAAGCTGTCCGCTCCGGATTTGAGAAACGTCTGGATTGACTCGCAATCACACTGGCTATGCTTCAGCAGCTCGCCCTTGAGGAAAAGTACCTCTTCTCGACACGATTCTACCACAATACGGAGCTGGTTATTGTTTTTCTGCAACTCGCGGGCACGATTCTCGAGGTTCTGGGTCCATTCCTTCTTTTTCTGGCGACATTTGGACGCAGCAATACGGTTGCGCTCCAGAAACTTGGAACGCTTGGCGTCTTCTGGCTTATTGGAATCGTTGGTATTGTTCAGGCCGCGTGACGCATACTTGCGAGTGCGCTTAGGTGGTGACTGGCTGGTCGAGTCGTTGGTCTTGGAGTTACGCTTACGCTTGCCTTTGCCAATTTCCTGCGGTGACTGCAGTGGTTCCTCCGGTTGCCGTGGTTGCATCTCACGTTGCTCGAGCTGCTCACGAAGCTGCTGATCAAGCAGCGCCTCGTTGTCATTCTCGTAGTCTGGTGGAGTGACTTGACCATGCTGAGCACGCGTGGTGGATGGATGAATGTTGGTGAATACATTGGGTTGATCAGCTTGCTGATAGATATTGTAGGGCCAAATCTTTGGAGAGGAGGATGCAGAGCTAGGTGGTGTGAAGGGAAGAAAGCTGGCTTGATTGTTCCATGGCATACCGGATGCCCCCGGGGTCGAGAACTGGTTCTGGTATGGGGACTCGGCTCTAGAGGGTGGGTCGAAATCGAAGGAGGACTCATCAGTGTTGATGGAGTGGAGATTGCCGCCTCGAGAGAGGCTATAGTTCTCGGACTGCTGTGGTTCGATGGTGTGATTGCTGGTGGGTGTCTTGCCAAAGGTCTTGACGAAGTCGTTGTTCGTGGTATTGTTGCAGACAAACATGTTGGTGGCAGAGTAAAGGTTGGGGGACGAGTAACCTTGAGTTACAGAAGTCATGGGGATGATGGTGATGGCATCGATGAGTGGGAGGTAGAGATTGTGAGTGATATTGGGGGTCCTGGTTGGTTGTGTTAGTGATGAATTTGATGCGGCAAAACGGAGGTGTATCCTTGACGGACGGACAATTACCTCCGCAGGAGCAAGAAAATATTTTTGCGACGGAAGATTACGAGGACTGTATTGCAATTACTTTCTGAATGTTGTAACAAATGGACTGCTATTCGATCTGATAGAGATTATATTATCACTGAGGAATATGGTGGCGAAAAGTGGCGCGAAGGTGGGAGATGTGGGAAGAGATTGAGGTTGAGCCAACGGAGGACGGGACGAAGGCTACTTTACTTGTGCATGTACCTTGAACATTACTTTACGGATTGACTTAAGAGAACCTACCTAGGTACTTTACCTTAGCTAAAAGTACCTAGCGCTTGAAACGGAGCAGTATCCGAGTCAAGGGATGCGCGTGTGAGTGTGTACTTTATTATTAATGTTGGTAAATACCTAGGTGTATGCTATTACTGCAGTGGATGAGACCGATCACTATGCTTCTGTATTGCTAGTGATGTCTAAGGAAGAAGAATTCTATGTACAGGAACAGGAGTCATATATCAAATACACTAGGCCGAAAGAGTAGTAGCGTATGTCAGTGTTGAGTGCATGGAGTGTTGAATGCGTTCCAACAATTAAAGTATTGTGGCAGTACAGAGCGGTAAATATTATTATGTGGGTAGTGGTTAGTGGTGGGTAGCGCTGTTCTCCGGAGTCTACCCCTCTTTGACAATGCCCAACCGGAGGTATGCCCGGAAGTCACCACCTTTTCCTCGTGAATGATCGTCATAAGACCAAGCTGAAAAGTCAACATTCTTCAAAATTCTGCATGCTTGACGTATTTCAGTGATCGAATGTATAGAAATTCATCTTCCTCCGCCATCATCTCCGCCCTTCACACATGGTCTAGAACAGCACACGAAGTAAGCACAAGCAGATCGAGGCTTGATCGGCGAAATTCCATCATGTCCATTCCTTTTGAGATGAGATCCGACAGCCATTGATCATTCGAAAGGAAAAAATAACCATAATAAGATCACCGTAAGTGAAAAGGGAATGGCGATCAACGTGCTAGACTGCTATTGGTGCCCTCGTCCATTGTCGCGGAGAAAGCACCGTACTCCGAATATTTCCCATGGTCAGCATGGGACTCTGTGATGCGAGATTTGGAGACCGCCTAAGACCGCCTAAGACCGGACTCGGCTTTAAAGCTCGGACCTCGGGTTTCACTTCAGGACACAACCACCTCGGTAGAAAAGAAGCTCTCTGGCATTCAGCAAATACCAACGTGGCCAAGTGTTTCGGCACTGGAGGCTGCTTCACACACTGCATCTTGTAGTATTTTTACTAATCACAACATTCATGTCCTTTCCGTGCTCCAGTCGCTCCCTACATTTCTCGTCGTCTCTTTCCCGCAAAAAGTCTGAATCGAGCTAGGGGGTGAAACGTGCTCGGAGCGGTCTCCGCATAGGCTAGCCTATCCATTCCTCATTAATACGTAAGAACTCCTTGCGCATAAGTAAAAGCTTTCTTTACGAGCCGAGCGAGCCGAGAAGTCAAGCAAGCCAGAGATTTGCTTTACTAACATTGTCTATCAGCAAACTTCTCTTCCAGCCATACTCTTGTGCTGACCGTCTATGTTCTCCGCCTTTATTGACTCTTTGCACACAGCCAATGCATTATACATTTTATGTTAACTGCTTTACTTTACATGGCTTTGACCACTTGAATGCCTCGCGTATGAAAGAAGGCCTCAACCTCGGCTTCCATCCTGGATACCCAACGCATCAACTTTACACGCATGACATTGGCAATATTCCTATCCACAAGAACGCCTTCATCGGTAGGGATACCTATTCTCTTCCCTCAACATGCGTATCCGTCTTCCCACCTATGCGCCGGCTTTCAACCACCCCTGATCATCTTTATTACCTTCACAGCATATTCCCCACTCTCTGACACTCCCGTCCCGGTCCCCGACTTCTACAACTCCTCTACTATCACTGTCATCTGATTGTTGCTGATGGACCCATGTTCCGAAATGCCATCCGCCAAGGACAAAATGTCAGGAGCGCGGTTAGATGTTTTATGTCGTAGTGGCCATTGTAACACCCTTGTGGCACGGATCTTGGGCGAAGTAGGCAGAGTGACGGGCGAGGACATTGTATTCTGAGACAGTGTATTCTAGAAGATTCACTCTCTAGGTCCATTGCTCCATGATTCCATTTCACTCTTAAAGCGGGAAAGCTAAACCTCAAGTGATCTACTGTAATGTCCCTGCCGCTTTAGACCTCCGCAAAAATAATCATCGCCCAAGCTCCAAATACAACACCAGTCGCTCCCAGCTTCATCTCTTCGACCATAGCTAGCACTCAACCACCACTTGCACCCCCCTCTCCCCAATCTTCAAACCACCACACTCTTCTCCCCTTCTCAAAACTTCTTATCCCCCCCGCGCCCCAGAAAAACCAAGAACAAAACCCAATCCGTCGCGCCAACCAACCATGGTCCAACTAGAAGAAGTCGAAGACGCCGAGAAAAAGTCAAGTTCAGCAAAAGAGCGTACAGTGAATCGGTGCGCTGGATCGTGCGGTATTATTGAAAAAAAAAAAAAAAAAAAATTATGTTGATCAATCGTCGGCAGGGTCTCATCGGACGTGGCCGGGGCTTTTGATTGAATGATGATGTTGGGATAGGGAACACAGTGCACTGATGAGGACCGTGCTCAATGCGTCATACAAATAGCTAAAGCTCAAATTGTGTTCGCTGTTTGCTTGCTCGAGTTCCCAAAGCCGATATGCGGACCGAGTGCCTACGGGATGGACAGCAGCTGGCAGAGAGGGAGGTAGTCGTGTCACCATTGACATCTGTTGGGGGAAAGCTCTCGGGGAAGAAAGCGGGCATGAGTAGCATTCAGAGAACATCCGGTGAATGGCATTCCTCGTTCGCAAAGGTATTCCGCCTCATATAAGAAATGGAGGACCGGCCTAGAAATAAAAGCGTAACCAAAACTTACGAATCCTGATTGACTACCATAAGACGTAGACTCAGCGACTGCTTCCTTTTCGTCAAAGATGGCCGGAGAAATCGACGTCCATCACCAGACCCTCCTCGAGTTCTACCGCGACACCCTACCCTCCGCCGGCGATGTCTCTGGCGCACCCGTCCAACCGTGGAACCTCGACGTCTCCTTATTCCTCATGAGCAACCTCTCAATCTCAACTTCCATCCTTTTCCTCTCCGCCCCGGGTGCCGAGATAGCCGGCTCCCTTGCCAAAGTCAACGGCGCATGCGGTCGCGCCCTCGCTCGCAAACGAAACGAGTACGCCATATCCGTTCGCGCCCACTAAGCTCAGAAGTCCCGTCTTTGGGTGCGCTGCTCAGCATCGTAAACATAAGAAGCCTTGAAGTACGCCCTTGACGAACTAAAGGCCGATAGCATTACGCTCTTCACGTCCGACGACGGCAAGTCTCTCGGCCACCAGGACCTCGAGCCCATCTGGGCGGAATATAACGAGCGCCGAGCGGTTACCTCCATCCACCCGAGCCACACCCCCTCGGCTGTTCGTGCGAGCTCCTAATTCTTCTAACCCATCATCGATTACCTGCCCGAAAACGACGCGGACGGCGTGCGATATAAAACTCAGCGGTCGCAAGGGACAATTCCCGTCTTGCCAAATCATTCTCTCGCACACAGGCGGGAGGTTGCCGTTTTGGTTCTGGCGAACGGAAGCGCTCTGTTCAATGCCATTCGGCGGATTGTTGTCCGAGAGGGTCGCCGCGCGGGGTGTTGATTACGGCGGATGCGAAGAGCTTCCATTTCGACGTCGTCCTGACTGGGCGTACGAATGTCTTGGACTGGTTGCACAAGTGAGCACCGACGGGGAGGGTGTCCTATGTGGGCGATTTCGCCATATGCGACCATCGAGGCAGCAATTGAGCGAGAAGGCGCACTGCACGAGTATGAGACGAATGCAAGGGACCGGGAATGGATCGTGTCGCTCTCCGAGTGGCTTTCATAGATCATACGTAGCCAAGGATCTTTGTATTACTCTCTAGCAGGTTTCCCTCGCCGTTACCTAGTTGCCGTCGAAAAGGAGCTGTCGTAGCGTCGATAGACATTTCTTCATGGCAATCGTGAGCGTTGGATAAAAGATCTGGGAAGACAGGTGGAGTAAAAAAGCCTCTTCCCGGACCATCTTCAAGTGTGCATCGTTACTGAAGCGCCATGTAACCCCTGCGTACGCCATTGAAGTCATATTTAGATAGGTAACTCTTCAACAACGCAAATCCAGCAGGCTCCCCAAGGCGTAAAGCGGCCAACCCTTTTATAAAAACCGTCGTAAACAGCTTGGGGGAAGCTTTCGAAGCCGCCAGCAATGACTTCGCCGAATGTAGACTTGCGAGGCGTAGGATCCAGAGTATCTGCCTCCAGCAGCAACATCAAAGAACGACCGAGGAACTCCTGCGTACGCATAAAGCATGTTGATCAAGGGGCGGTTAACCACTGTTGACTTGTGCGAGGATATTGAAAAGTCAAGCCACTGATCGCCGCAGGCACCGACAGGAATGCAATATTTGATGCGCGTCGAGTGCAGATGAGAGCAAGGATCTCTGCATGACGTCCGGGGGTGTCATGGATGTCTTTGAAATTCGCTGAAATGCCACGCAGATTGCAACCAGGGCCGGCCACATTGCCAGGTACGTTGAGGCTTCCAAGAGATTCCACAAAAGACTTGAATTGGCTGCTTCATATGCGCAGCTTAGCGGAATGTAACATTGTAGGATGGCCGAGGAGCTGATTGAAGTCTCCATCATGGGGCTTGGGATTATGGGGACGAGCCGTTGAAACGTTGCTCTTGCAAAGTCGACGATAAGGGAGCCCTGCATTCAGATGAAGATAAGTCATGTGCGTGCAATCGAGATGCCGTGGCGTGAAGTCGACGGCGGCTCACATTTGCACCAGAGTAATCAGGCTATCGAGCAACGTACGCCATGCGGCTCTATCCAAAAAAGACTGACTAAGAGTAGGTGCGATAAAGAGTGACTGACGACGATGTCGATAGAGAACCCAACTATCAGCGGCAGACAGAGCTCAGAAGGCGGGAGGTGCTTGAATGGATGCCAAGTAAGTTGAGCTAGCCGCAATCGGCGGATCAGTGACCAGCACCGGATGGTCTGGGTTTGGGACCTTGCTGTATGGGAGAATAGATCATGTGAGGGTGGAAACGTTGGGATGGAAGTACTTGGGGAACGACTGGCGGCGATGGTTTTGAAAACACGGACAGACTGATGTTCTTGGCGGAACAATTCAATCGAGCATAGTAAGGGTCAAGCGAATTCAACGTACTCGAGTAACGAATGACATCGCAGCTATGAAGTATCTAAAGTAACAACGTGATTATTAGGAACGATTTGGCTCTGGACGAGTCAATTAGACACCGTTCTTCATCGATAAAACGCACACAAATGGTATTGAGTAGCATCATTTCGCCCTGATCAAGACAGCTATGACACCAATTCACGGTATCCGGCCGCAATTATAGATCTCAAACGTTGGCGCCAGAGGTGGTGGCACCGTCGGTGACGCCATTGTTGACATTCTGTCCATGGGCGGCGGTTTTTTCGAGATTCTGGGCCCCTTGGGTGAACGATGGTCCCTCGTCGTAATCACGGATGCGAACTGCAAAAGCTTAGCAAGCCCCGAGTCTTAACGGAAAAGGAAGACTTACTGCCGAGACGTCCTGGATCAATGCCACGGTGGCCCCAAATCAGAAGAGCACCAAAGACCGGTTTAGCCAAGATATCCAGGATACCGTAGAACACGGCCTCGGAGTCGGGTGCAATAACGTTTCCACCCTCGGAAAGTCCCCAGGCGATTGGATAGAGGAACCAGAGGAAAGCGGTCCAAGCACCGACCGTGATGTATGTTTTTGAGACATCAGGGCCTATGGCGGCTGCGTGCTTGCGGCCGGTCCAGACGAGGGTCCAAGCAACCCAGAAAAGAGCGAAGCATCCGAAGACGAAGTAACCCCACTACTTATCGTAAGACAATGTCTCATAATCGATTGCTATCGCGATATATTTACCTTGTAGCTAGAAGTGACCAAGGCACCAACAAGACCAGTGATAATCATCACCTCATCAATCAAGATAGTGTAGAGGATGGTGGGCCATGGCAAGCCAGAAGTCAGGAGGATGTCCAGAAGTAGCAAAGGCGTGGTAATGACCCTAACATCGCGTCAACGTGGTGGAACATCACCTTTCCAGTTGCCATCACATACCAGTCGATGTAGCGAACATAGAAGATCTCACGAAGGGTGCCCGCAACCTTGGGATTGGAGCGGATGAATTCAGGACGGATGCCAGTCTCACCCAAATCCGAGCCCATGGTGAAATATGCAATACAGGCGACCAAAGTGATTGCGGAGGTAATGTAATGGAAGAGGCGATGTGTGCGAGGCACGGTGAATGAGAGACCCATGAAGGCGAAGGTAGAGACAGCCATGACCGCGCAGACCGTCTGGAGGGAGATGGTTAGCCTGGGATTGGGTCAAGGCGTCGAGGTCCCTTGCGCTTACCCAGTACCAATCAGACCCATGATTGGTGATAGCGATATCGGAGGTAGCTCCATTGACAGCGTGGTCGCCGTTGGCGTGGATAGCGTCGTTTATACGCTTGAACAAGTTGCTCGCCATCTTGAGAGTTGTTGATACCTCGAGATGTGTGGAGTGATTGTTGACGAGAGTGACGGTTGTTGTTGTTGTTGATGTCTTGGAAAGAAGAAATGTGAGGTGTCGGGCAATGTTTGTATTTTGTCTGGGGACGCTAGTGGCTGTCGATGAAATTAATTTCTACTGCGATCCGATGACATAGCTCCATCCAAATTGCATCACCCAACTCCGTTGTCCGCCTGTGCATCAACAAGAAGCGCGGGAAATTCTTCCTCCCATTGAATCCCATTAATTGCCCTGTCTTTCTCGGTTGGTCCACATGGAGATGATTGCCTTGATCCTCGGCGGAGTTGGACCGCATTCATCGTTGACTTAGAGCATGCGTCCCTTCGACTGGCCCAGCCTCTCTGTGTTAGTTACATCCGGCTGTCTGTGGAAGGCCTCGTGCACGTCTTCCGCAGATTCCGACAGACCAGTACGAGTCGCTTGAAGCAGCAAGATGATGTAAAACTTCCTTTTCTCACCGCTAAGCTCTATGAAATCACCAACCACAATTATGGGATTAGCGTCTGAAGTGGCAGCTCTTAGTCTTCCCCCAATTTTATCCCTGCAAGAGCTTAAATGCACGGATAAGCATAATGATCCTATGAGGAGACATCTCCGTCGCCGCTGATTAATGCAAAACAGGACTTTTCATTTGCTAGCCCTCACTAAAACTACTTAATCGTTGCGTCCTCAATGCCCGGCCGATAACCGATCCAACGTCGGCTGGTGCCGCTTTTGCAGGCTCCTGAAGTCAGCCCCCTGTTATTCCATCTTGGCCGCGGAAGGAGTTCGCGAGGATAAGCTAAAAGAAATATCTACCTTTTCTCCATCCGAATGAGCTTTCCCGATCGGATCAGAATGATGACAGTCCCAGAGCATTCGTTCCACGGGTATCAGTCTGTGGCCATCGAATTTCCGCAACAGCCATTCTGACTCGACTCACGAATTCTGGCCGCGCTTTTTGCCTTCAAATGGCCATCCGTGCAAATCGCTAAACTTTTTTCATCGCATCATGGGACCACTTCCCCGCTCCAGACAATGTCCTGCAGTCACATGTCGACTATACCGTTCCGCACTCACCTCGAGAAGGGAGCAGTTGTGCAGTGTCGAAATCGCCCGATTGAATCTTACCCGGCTCTTCAGAACCTCAATCCACCATGCCGGTGCATCGCTAATGTCCTTATCAATAAAGCCCGTATCAGAGGTCTTGATTGTCCAGGTATGCCATTAGCTTTAAAAGCTCGGCCGCCGCAGGGTCTTGGTCCTGGACCTGTTTGAATGACAAGTTCCATGTTGAGTATAGTGTTCGCTTCTCGTAATCTATCTGCCCGCTACTATACTGGCTGACATCGTTCCAGCTGTGGTCGTATAGTTCGAAATACTCGTCAAAGCTGTCCGCCGACTGATTGAGGTATGTGCCGGCCGTCGCTAGTGCCAATGGCAGCCCATCAAGGCGTTGTGCGAGTCGTTCAACAAAATCCCATGGCCGAATGCAGGTGCGAGGTTTCCTGATTTGCTTAAAGTGCTTCATGACCTCAGTCGCCCAGCGTGTGCGTATTTCGATTCCTATGTCAGGGCAGTCTCTAAGGGGGAGAGTGACCACTTCCTGTGGTTGCCCATTGTCACAATCATTACCTTCGGTCTTCTCCACGCGGATGCAACAAGTAAGATCTGCGGGTGCCATCTTTTGAAACAGTGTAAGAAATGCTTGAATAGCCAGCTTGTGAGGTAATCAGATCAGAACTCGAACTTGCGAGTGTCATTAAGTTCAAAAGCGGAAATGCAGATCTAAGGTGATCTGGAAGATTGCGAGAAGCTCAAGTTAAAGGGTACAATAGTGCAGTCGGTAGGAAGGTTAGTGATCGCAGGCCGGCTGGTTGCTGATTGCCAAAACAGTTAAAATATAAATAGAGAAGTAAGAACTCTCTATTATCCTTTTTAACAGGTTATGAGCCCGGATAGCCGAGTGGGACAATTTCCGTACGAAACAGAACAGTTCCGCCCACAAACAGGGTCGTGGTTCGAGTCCGGCTGTCGTTCACTAACAGATAGTGATTAAACGCAGTCCGCCGATTCGACTGCGCACTCAGCTTCCGCAAAAATACGTTGAAAAGCCCGTTCTCACTTCTCTCTTTAAGGGTCGAGTTAAAATATAAATAGAGAAGTAAGAACTCTTTACTATCGTTTTTAACAAAAACCAAGGTCGCTAGTAGCTCGCATCGCTGATCCCTTTCTTTGCATGAATGGCTTATTCTCCTTTCCAATAGCATACGGAAAACTCAGAATGTAGGTCTCTGAGTCTGTAAGTTGACTTGTCTGGAGCCGGAAATGCAAACGTCATCACGGTCCATTCGATATGTGGAGGTAAGGGTCTGCTGGAATGACTGGTCTCTATTGAGATCGGTCACCTATCATCTTTCTCCTCACCCGCTCAAGAGCAAGACGCTTTGATATTAAATTTTTCTTCCAGTAATAAGGGACATCTGTGTACCAGTGTTCTAATCTGGAAGGTAAAGCATGGGGAAAAGGAGCTAGCTGTCTCTCCCCCCACTAGATCGAAGTGGGAATCCTTATTAGTCAAAGCTGAGAGCCTTCTGTGTCGACTTGACTATTCTTCTTCTAATCAAGTCTACTTGGGTTATGATCATCTGCTCAAGCGAGGTTTGCTGGGGAAAGGGTGTAGTGGGCCCCATGTAAAATTTGCGTATCAGCGTGCCTTGATGCAGGTGGACCCGTTCAGATGGTGATCGGGGACGCTAGGGCGGGGGACACGGGTAACACCCACGAAAACCCCTCTGCTGATACTGAACTGTCTACCTGCAGAAAAATCGCAATTTCACTGGCCCTATCAGTCAAACGCATGCCCATTTCTTTTCCCATCGATCTGCTTCTTTCCCCCGATGATCAGCTTACTCCGAGAATGCTCCTGTCAGGAAAGCAAGTATCAGCATTGTTAACTTAGGTCCTAGAAATGATGCAATAGGGGCTTCTCGATTATACACTCCTCCTACTTCTATCATACGCTCGAGCTCGTCAGAGACGGGGATTCTATACTCAGTGAGGGATTGACGGAACATCTTCTGTAAAGCCCCGGCGAGCGGGTAGCCGATCTTGGCTTCCTCTAGGGAGGTGAAACAGAATTCGACCGTTCTAACAGTGGCATCATCAAAATCGCCGTACCGCACCAGTGCATCGGCAAGGTTGACCAGACAAAAGAGTTGAATTGGGGAGAGGTAAAAGTTGGTAAATATGGTTGTATATTGCATCAAGAGCTCAATGCCTATTTTTGCATGATTGACGACGAACCATAGGAGGTGTCTGTATGACTCCTGATCCAAGTGACCGAGGTGAAGGAGGGGTTGGAGCAGCTGCACGATGGCAGCATGGTATTGGATGCTGCAAGTGTAAGCAGAATTCCAGATGACTATACCTAGGGAAACACTCACTGTAAAAACAAAACATGCGGAAGAGTTTGGCTCTCAACACTTTGAAGCTCTGGGGGCAGTCCATCTTTCCACGCAATATACCGCTCGAGGACACCCAGTAGGGAATCGGCAGATATCTTACTCCGGAAGCCGCTGTAGACGAGGATGCATTTGTGGACGATGAGAAAGAGTTTTGCATGCTCACGAGCAGTCAAGACTGCCAAACTCTTCCGTTCATTGGTTTTCCGGTACCCATCTTCTAAATTGCCGTCGCCAGGTTGCTGATACATATCCTATCTCCCTTGATCTTGATCTACAGCTATGTTCGCAAAAGGAATGGCGTGTGTGGAGATGGGAGCGGAGGGTTTTCCATATATCAGGCCTGACCATGCACTGCTTTCATTAGTCAGCCAACTCACAACAAATCCTGGGACTGGCAACATACGTATGTAAAGTGAAGATGCCCCATGCTGCCACTTCCTCTGCTTCAGAAGATTGCTCTGATGTTTTCTTGCCAATCAAGCTTTCCACAGCCAAACTTAGGTGTGCGTTAGCTTTGAGGCCGTCTCCGCTTCCAAGTTCGACGAGGAACATTATGGCGTAAGTCTGTATATTGGTCATTTTCCCAGGGTCCGCATGCTTCATCAAAGACTTCGACTCCTTGAGGAAATCTGCCCGGAGAGAATCGATACCCGACTGTGTCTCCTTGTCGTCATCCCGAGTATCGTGAAGAAGATGACAGGACATGGCACAGATGATGTTGACCAAGGCCGGAGAACAGTAGGTATCCACACACTCCCTAAAGCTCGTCATAAAGTGATCCTCATCGAATAGCACATGCACGGGATGTATCCAAGTAAAGTACAGCTTGATCAGGTGCTCAATCAACTCCGCTTGCGTCGACACGTTGGTCCAAAACCGGGGATCGTGATGATCGACCAGGTATCGGTGATACTGTTCAATGGCTTGACTGATCCCATATTCCGTTGTGGGAGACACAGGCCGAGTATCGGACCCGACTAAAGGTCGACCAAGCCATTCGGCAATAGCTTTATGGGATTCGCCACGCCTCAATTTGGTGATGATCTCGAGGCCCTGTCCATCGTCTTTGAGTGAGCGTATGATTTGCTCTATCCAGCTGTTCTTTTCCCATAACGAATTCTTCTCCTCTTCCAAATACTCGCTCTTCCGCTGCAGACGCTGAACCTCTCGAATCATCTGCTCCTTTGCTGTTTTTGCATGGATTTCGTAATGACAAGGATCTGGGACATGACGTTGCACGCAGCGCCGGCAGGCTGGCTTGACTCCGTCGCACTATGGCCGACAGCTTAGTATGCAATTTTTCCATCGGGCAGGGGAAGACAAGAGACAGGGAAGCAAGGGCCCACCTTGGCTCTCGCCTGCTTGCAATTCGTACAGGCATTAGGAGTGACTGAGTCAGGAACCTTCCTTTTTCTACCAGCGGATAATTTTGGCCTGCGTTGACTTGATGCATCTTTCGAGGTGATTGTGTTGGTGGAAGTTGTGGAGTTTGAAGGAGATAGATGGGTGTCGTGCATAGAGTTGCCTGAACTGTCACTCGCTATGGTGTCCGGCTCAGGGCTCCCGGTCATGGCGGCATCCATTCTTGTCGCAAGCTTGACACTGACGGGAAGATTACTGTGACCCAGGGTCAATGGGTGAGGTGGGTTGGGGGATAGATCAGAAGTTGGATCAGGTTGCAGCTAAGAGGATTGATAGATTTATATTTCGGTTGAATGGCCCTATGATAGCATGCCGAGGATGGACATTCACGGGGAAGAGCTTTTCAATGATGGGAATTTGGCTTGTAACCGATGGAAATGGAAATCCATTGGTCTAAAAAACCGGAGATATAAGCCGGCGTGGAATCCGCCTGATCTCGATAGATGAGATAGCTTTCAAACCCTTTATTCAAAGGACAGCGAGGACGGGAACAAGAGAAGGAAGAGGCAAAGGCATCCCCAATATCCCATGACCGATAAACCAATAGCAACCAATAGATGTGATTGTTCAGTTATTGTCCAATGACATTGAGTACCACACAGCCCGCCCCTGGACTCATAGACGCCATGGATCGGACAGCGGACGCTGCTCCGACGGATCGAATTCAACTCAAGATCCCAATTCAAAATCCCAATGCGAAATCCCATCCCGTGGTCGCAATCATTGCATGGGGGCATGGGAAAGAAAGAGTCTCCGGTACCAAGGTAGCTAATAACAATCTTAAAACGAAATGGCCATGAAGAAGTGATGCTCTTGAACACCCTACATTATTACGTGGTGCTAAGATACTGCGCCCAAGCAACAATGACGACGACATGAGGCAACGACCGAGGGTGTCTTGGCATTTATGTCATTGTCTTTTATCCATTTTCCAAGGCCGTCTCATATGCGGTATACTCAGCAATCCCCGTCCACTTTTCCACCAGGGGCTGACCCTCGTGAGGCAGTACCTCGGCCTGCGCCACGCCAGTTCCATGGTTCTACGCGTATAATTCTAACCAGAAATCCTCTCAAAAAAAAAATCCTGCGCAACGTCATTGAATCTAAACGAGCCCCTCGAAGGATTATCAAATAAGTTTGAACGTTTTTGAGTATTAATAATACATGAAGAGTGGGTTTGCGACGCTTATAGATTTATGACCAAATATCTGTAATCAATATATATAAAGAGCTAACCACCAAGACACTAACATTTGTATGTGGAGCCAATCATAAATTCGGCTTCACTTCCTATTTCGGACTCTTGGCGCTGAGTCAGCACGGCGTTTCTATCTGCCCGCGACCACCAAAACTCCGTCCGGGATGAAAAAGTCTACAAATACAATTGCCGTGTTCCCTACACACTGCATTTATCGCTAAACCACGTAAATATAGAGCGTATTTTGCGCTTTCTAACGATGTAAAAATTATTGAAATCGATGCATTATCCATAGATGTGGAATTTTTGAAAAAACCTCCTCCCAAACCGTGTTCACGATCACCACTTTTAGTGCCTTGGCGAAAATCGATTGTTTATCCTCCCAACGCGTTTTTCAACCTTTCGTCCTACATTACATAGCATGAATACTACATTCGCCTTCAATACTCCTCGCCCTAGCGTTACAAAGCGTCTTAGGTACTCTGATCACTCTTCTGCGCGTTGTACAGGCCTTGCTAACGCCTCTGCGCGAATCTCTCACCGCCGCCAACAGAGGTAAAAGACCGGCCTCCTCCATACCCAAACGCCATGGAGTGGGCAGGCCGAAAGGGAGTTCAAAGAGGCCTCGAATCGACTCACAATCATCCCAATCCTCCTTCCAATCCTCCTCCCAAGCCTCATCCCAATTCTCTTCAGATCCACTGGCTCCTGACGAGCCTGATTTTTCACCACCGTCCTCCCAAACGAACGCGAATGACTTCATACCGACTTCGGCACAGATACCACCGTCTTCGCAAGCCAGCGATGACTTCCTTTCTGCTTCAGACTTTGCTTCAGAGCCCCCAGACGACCGCTGGGAGCGAATCTTCATCGACAACGAGGACGCGTTTGACAGATTCACCGAGTCACCACCACTGGACTCACTTCGTGCCAGTCCTTTTCTGCGACCGCATTTGCAAGACTACATTGCGCGCTGCGCTTATACAGAAGAGCCGGATCGTCATTATTTGGGAGCGATGGACCAAATCTGCGGCAAATGCGGTGCAGCCTCATTCAAAGGCGAAAAGGCCCAATGGTGCTGTGACAAAGGAAGGACTGAAGTCGGTGCACCTGAAACGGACATCTACGAAGACGACGATGACGATTTCGGTGACGATGAGGGTGCCGACACGCGTCCAAATGAGCCTGTTAATGCAGATGAACAGGCACTTAACAACATCCTCCATTCCACGAATCCCATCACCGGCCGTCTCACCGAGGACTGCAGAGACTACCGCGAGCACAGTGTTCAGTACAATAACGCCGCATCCATGGCCTCACAGCAGGTGACGATTGACCAGAGCACGAATCCTTTCACATGCAGGGTGCAGGGCACGATTTCGACTCATATGCCTGCCCTTGCACCGCCGGAAGGCCACAGGTACGTCTTCGGCCAGATCTATACCATGGATGGTAGCACTCAGGACCAGGCAATAACACGGTATGACTCTTCCAATCGCATTTTCACCTCACTAAGTGCACCAGGCATGGCTTTTATGAGGCCACCAAAGAGACCCTGCACCGCAAAGATAGCTCGAATCCTTCGCTCTATCAACCCTTACATCAATGCCCTCAAGACCATGTCTGATCGGCTGGCAAATACACCGAATCTTCGGGGCTACAGGCTGCTTCATGAGAATCCTCGACACCATGATCCAAGGACCTACAATCGCCCTACTTCAGACGAGGTCGCGATCGCTTGGGAGGGCGACCCGGATGATCCACTGAGCATGCCTGAGGCGAAAGATGTGGTGATTGAGGCCAGAACCGGTGACAGATTCAGTGTTCCGTACTGGCATCCAGCTTACATGCCTCTGCGTTACCCCCTCATCTTTCCTTTTGGCGAACCTTCGTGGCGTAGCGACATACCGAATTCGGGTGTCAGCCTCGGTGGGAGTCTTCTTGCCCAGCGACGTTTGCCTGGCGGACCTCCTATATCACGAGTACGAGCGGTGGGCAGAGGTGGCTCCAAACGAGTGACTCTCAAGGCATACTACCGGTTCGTCGTGCCTGTTCGTCCTACTGTATTCGCCGCTGACCCTGCACATGTATCTTATGCAAATCCGCACCGGCAAATTCAATCGCCTCCTCCACAGCGGCAAACTGTTGCAGCATTTCGTCTGCGATGCATATATCGCCTGCGAGAGCAGTGATCTCAACTGGGTCAAGAAGAACCAAAAGACCATTCGCGCTGATACCTACCAAGCTGTCAGGAATGCCCAGGCGGACGGTGCTACCACCGGTGCTGAGGCCGGCAAGCAACGAATCGTCCTCCCTTCCTCACACCCCGGTGGCCCACGGTACATGAAACAGCTGTATCAGGACGCCATTGCACTCTCTTCCAAATTCGGCCGTCCCGACCTCTTCACGACCTTCACCTGCAATCCCAAGTGGCGTGAGATCACTGAAAACCTCCTGCCTGGCGAAAAGGCCCATGAACGACCGGATTTGGTTGCCAGGGTGTTCAATCTGAAGCTGAAGGCTCTGATGCACGATATCTTGAAGAAGGTCCTTGGTAAGCAAGCTATGGCCCCCCCCCCTCCTCCTCCTCCCCCATTCCAGTCCTGTAGACCCCTTGGGAGCACGTCAGACAGGGTAGTAAAAATCACTAACAAATCCTCGCTTTCTTCCATAATCTCCCGTTGCTTCTCGATTTTTCTTTGCATCTTCATTTGTTGCTCTTGATCCTTTATACTCCTGTATTGCTCCATTTGCCTCTCATACCGCTCGGCTTGACGGTCCTGACGTTGTTCTATACGATCGTCACGTTCTTGACGTCGACGATCAGCTTCTCGTTGCTCATGACGTCGTTGCTCGTCCTCCTCACGCCACCGTTCCTCTTGCTCCTCGCGTTCTTGTTGACGCGATTTCTTTGCTGAAGGAGCAAGCCGTTTGCGATCCATCTCAGCGAGGTAGAGGTGCTTGCGTATCTTCGGTGGTGGTGTAAACTCATCTATCTCACCAGCTTGCCATTGACGGGCCCACTGCTCTCGTTGGATATGATCATTCACGTTGTAATGGACACCATCCTCAATCCAGCAATAGTGATGCTCGTTGGTACAGGTAGACGTAGAGCACTTGAGTGTGGCACCCAGCACCTGTACCTTTGTCCCTACGTCGTCTTTGAGGAGGCCTTGTTGTTCGCGGAATTCGAGCTGCCTGTCAGTAAATGTCTTCCGCCCACCCTGCTTAGGAGGTGGACTATTTGGCCCATCTACAGTACTAATTCCTCGCTTCTGGGCGGTTGAAGTGGAAGAATCTTGGTTCTCAGCAGCAGTCTCCTGTGTTGCCGGCTCAAGGGGTGTCTCAAATGCTCTTATGTATACCCTCATATCGATGAATTTGCTGGGGTTGCGGCGATGGAAGTCGGACATGGCTTTACCGGCCTTCTTATCAAACTCATCAAGGTGCCTGAAGTGGACGATCCTGCCTTTCAGCCCAAGGAATCCAACTGAGATTACCCTCCTTTTTCAAGCCTGGATATAGGCTCCAGAGCGTCTTCGTCGAGTTGACGACGTTATCATGGCTCAGGTCCCTAGAGAGGAATATCTGAAGTGTATATTCGTATGGATCTTCAGCTCTCTCCTTCTCTTTTCGGTGATCTCGAACCTCAATGTCAAGCAGCTCTTTGAACTCCTCCCGGAGCCTTTTTCTCTCCTCATCTAGGAGCTTGTTGAACTCGGCCTCCGAACGAGCTTTTGGTATTTTCTTCGAGATCTTTGAGGTTTTGGATCCGCGTACTCGCATGATATTACTTCAAATGATCAATCGGAATGTTGTATCAGAGGTTAACGGATGCTTGTCCACTGGCAAAGAAGCCAACGTCTACCACGCTCTTTCTATAGCGCAAGAGGACGGTTCTGAGGCCAGTGTAGCTCCTTTGCACAGGGCAATCAAAGTATACAAGACCAGCATACTAGTTTTCAAGGACCGGGATAAATATGTTACAGGGGAATATAGATTTAGACAGGGCTATAGCAAGAGTAATAATCGGGCCATGGTCAAGGTCTGGGCAGAAAAAGAGATGAGAAATCTGAAGAGAATATACGCCGCAGGTATACCATGCCCGGAGCCAATTCTGCTACGTCTCCATGTCCTTGTGATGGGCTTTCTGGGTGATCGGAAAGGTGTTCCAGCCCCAAGGCTGAAAGATGTCGAATTGGTAGGAAGTGATATTGAAACAAGGTGGAAATTATTATATCTGCAGCTCCTGGGGTACACGCGTATCCTCTACCAGGACTGCAGGCTGGTTCATGCTGATCTGAGCGAGTACAATATCTTGTATCACAATGACAAGCTATATCTTATTGATGTAAGCCAAAGCGTCGAGCACGATATCCACGAAGTCTCGAGTTCCTGCGAATGGATATCAAAAATGTTAGCGAGTTCTTTCGCCGAAAAGGTGTCGACTCGCTTTCGGAAAGGACTACCTTTGGTTTCATAACTGCAACCCAAGGCGGTACAACCTCAGAGAACATGGCTACCATATTACAGACGTTATTCGAGAACAGGCCGGAAGAGACTGAGGGAGACAATGCAGATGCTGAAGTTGAGACTGAGGTATTTCGAAATCAATACATTCCGCAGACCCTGGAGCAGGTATATGATGTAGAAAGAGACGTTGGAGAGGTCGCAAGGGGTGGTCAGGACAATCTCGTGTACCGTGATCTACTGGCAGAAAAATTAGCACCTGAGGTGGGGCAATCGAGCACGGTGCAGCTTTCGGTGGCTTAGTTGCAGCAATGGTAAAACCTCTCTCGCGTATTTTCTTCAAATGAATACTGGTATTAAGTTCCTTGACAGATTATCATTGGACTTGGAACCGGCGGCATCAAGTCAAATGTTAGCCCTTTGGTTGCAGAACAGTACCGCCAAACCAAGATGACCATTCGGGTCTTGAAGACTGGTGAAAAAGTAATCGTCGATCCTGCACTTACTATTCAACGTATATACATGGTGATTTCTCACACGATCTTTGATCCAGTCGTATGCTAAAGCCAAAGTCAAGGTCTACTATCTGTGCATTAACTTGGGTTGTCTATCTCCTATCGCTACTACGGAAATGGAACAGTCGACAGGATTTTGGACAGCCTATCTTCTTTGCTTTTTTATCTTCGTTCTCGCGATTGGTATATTGATCGCGGGGAAAAAGCTCTACGTTATTCATCCTCCCAAGAGCTCGATAATCGTTGATTCGTTCAGAGCGATGTGGATTGGCTTGAGAAATGGGGCAAACATGGGTAATTCGACTGCTACTGTCGCGTCAGTGTCACTGTATCGCTGCTTATCGCATTGCAGAAGCCACGAAACCCTCATACCAGCATAAGCATGGACGCCAGTACAAACCCCCATGGAGCGATGTCCATATAGATGACCTTAAGCGCGGGCTGGCGGCATGTCGCGTCTTCCTTTTCTTTCCTATATATTCGCTCGCCTTTTCCCAAATGTTGAACAATTTTATCTCACAAGGTGAGTGCTGTCTCTAAGACAATTTTGGACGAAGCAAGTGGCTTTATTGACTTACATATTAGCTGGTACCATGCAACTCCATGGTATCCCCAATGATATCATGCAGAATATCGATCCTATTGCCATCATCGTTCTAATACCAGTCTTCGACGGCTTTCTCTACCCCAGTCTCCGCAGAATCGGTGTACCGTTCCGACCGATTACTCGCATGACATGGGGCTACGTCTTCGGTGCACTCGCCATGGCATACGCAGCTTTTTTGCAGCATTGGATCTATACTTCGCCACCATGCTACGATGCTCCTCTTACTTGCAACGCTTCCCATTTGCCCAACGAGGTTCATGTAGCAGCGCAAACGCCAACGTACCTCCTTTTTGCGGTATCCGAAATATTTGTAGGCGTTACCGGAATGGAATACGCCTATACCAAAGCTCCAGCGTCCTTGAAATCGTTCGTCATGTCCATCTTCCTCCTGCAGAGCGCGATCGGTTCAGCGCTTGGAGCTGCACTTGCACCTATTGCTAAAGATCCAAACTTGGTCTGGCTGTATACTGGGCTTTCTCTTCTCTCTATCACAGCCGCCGGGCTCTTCTGGATTTGTTTCAAGCATTTGAACGCCATCGAAGCCATTGAGGAGTCGATGAACGCGGTTGAGAATAAGTATTACAAGGGCACAGGTGACAATGAACTTGACCCTACGGAGGCTTTGGACCTCAATATGGAGGGTAGGAAAAGATTGGAGGATCATGAGACCGAAGTTTGAAACTTCGTTACTATACGCAAAGTCCTGGACATGCCAAATTCCTTTCGGAAAAAGCCCCACCAACGGCTACCTAGACGATGCATTAAGAAGATCTTTCGGGTTTGTCCAAAGGTATTCGCCCCTAGATTTTATCTAACACTTTAAGCAATCCCCACAGGTATCCAAAAGTAGGGGCTAAAACAATAATAGTGCTGTCCAGGACTTTGCGTGTCACCCTCCATAATAGTCGCCAATTCGTCTCAGCGCAAAAAAAGATAAACTTAGGGTTGAAGTTGGAAGAAGGCCTCGCCTATTCTTTTGATGAGGGCGCTAAAACGCCTCCCGGCGCTAGTCCGAAAAGGTAGATCGACAATCGAATTATGATTGGCTGCACACACAAATTTAAGGTATTTCTAGTGGCTTGGCGCTTAACAGATCCTTATTCTTCCTTCGCCATGAAAATTGGCGCGCCTAATTTCGACCGTGTCGGAAGCGCCACATCTGTGATGACACCCATATTAGCTTCGACAAGATCGACATTTTCCCAGCATCCCGGCGGGTCCGGAGTCGGGGTCATCTTTCTGTAGGTGTTCGCCGCAGAAGAATGCATCAGTTCTGAAAGTTCATTCCATTGACGGATCCGTCGTGCTTACAGAGATTATGACTCGCTTCAAATCTCAATCAAATCCTCAATACGGTCTTGGAACAGCTTATCTAGAAATGTCTCCATCTCATCTTTCACTTTCATCTTTGATAATCCTCCTACGAAAATTTTCTTGTAGATATCTAGGATAGCAGTCGACTCACGGTCAGACAATTTGAGCGTTTTTACCGAGTCTCCTATTATCTCTGTGTCCCTTGTAATTTCAGGGCACCGCGAATAGTAAGAAGCCCCTTTGGTAGTGCATAGATTCCTGAGATGAGAATACTCGAGCTCTTTGTTTAGACACAGCTCGATGACTTCTAAGGCGGAGAATTCTAGGTCAAGCGAGTAGTCCCTAGCCATTGTGTATATAATTTCCCTTGGAACGGAGCAGATCAAATGAAGATCTGCGCCTTTCTTGACGAATGCCACGGCAGTGTCCTTGTAGGCTCTGCGCATTCCCTCCCACTCATTCATTGAAGATCCTAATTGGTACGAGAGACAATATTCATGCATCGTGACCAGAAATGCCGACCATGATGTTGTCGTCAGACTGGAATCTTTCAGATTGGGGTTGCCGCCTTGCCCCAGGAAATCATTAATAAGAATTAGGTCGTCTGCACTTCCGTGACTGCGCGTCCGCATTGGCTTTCTGAGTGAACGAACAGCGCAGTACAACAGATAGCTCACTGTATCTGCGTCGAGGGGCTTTTCTTGGTCATGGATGACTTGTTGTACGTATCGATCAAGATTATAGTAGACGGCAAAGGCTAGGAAACTGGGTTCTTCGACTAGAGTCATTCTTAAGCCATCAGAGGTATCTGGATGACTATTGACATTTTGGAACGAATTATCTGAGTTTGATGGACAGCCCGCTTTGGATTCTGGAATTAATAGTTCTTTGGGCAAAGACATAGAGGGCCAAAATTCATACGTCCAATTGCTACTCCAATGGGTATCTCGAGGCCATGGTCCACAAGTCCGATCGATCCTACTCACGACATCATCCATGAGATCACACAATTGGTTTTGCGCAACTCCAGTCTCATTCTCGGCTAAGCGTATATTCTCCATTATGTCTTCTACGTGGTGTGATTCACTTCATCTACAATGCCAGTGGCTGCATAGGAACATATATTCGCGCATGGGTGCCGTCTTCCCACTGAACCTGCCATCCAAAGACCTTGCTCTTGGAGTCCGCCAAATCTTTCATTCTTTGCCCACGCCAACAAACATGAGAACTGGTCCTGTCGCAACAATACGAGGACATAACATTTCTTAGCAATGTCGATTGATAGGAGTCATCTTTGACCGGAGGTAGAGAGGGATCGTGGTAAAGAGCGAGGCAATTTATATCGTTCGGTCACGTACAGGTGCAACTGTACGGTACCACATCGACGGATTCGATTGGGTTGCTGTAGTCGATTCGTCAACTCCAATGAATATAATAGACTTAAGGATCAAGAGAACACAGGATATATCTACTGTTTCGCTGTGTATATATAATGCTTATATAGAATGCCCGTAGCACCTCAGTATAGCCACCCAAAGCTGGGTGGGGAAGTCCACGGAGCGTCCGGTCCAGTATGCGGAAACCGCCGGGCTCGACGCAAGTGAAGTGGACGTTCCATTCTGCTTTGACTTCGTGGGAGAGGGCTTCGGTAAAGCCTTCGGCGGCCCATGTGGAGGCGCACTAGATTTTGAACATAGGCACTCTGAGCGAGTATAGGTGTTAGTAGGGTTTATATTCCGGGGAATTTGTGAGGGAGCCCGACTCTCTTTGGCCTCCGGTAGAGGCGACCTCTAGGATCCACCCCCCTTGTGGGCTCCATCTATCGGACGTGCGTCGGAGTTCGATAACAAGCAGGCTATTCGCTACTGCCTATAATGATAGATCGCAAATGATTTTTGAGAAGGACGCTCCTGCGTCATCATTGCCGCAAGAGCGGTGCGCACCGGTAGGAATGTGAATGGAGTGGCAGACCGGATGCCTAGATGGCGACGGTAACATGGAAAGCAAGATGCATTACCGTTGAACCCTCGATGCAATGTCTATTACAAAAGAAATCGAAAGCCCCTACGACTCGCCTCTCCTGGTACTCCTTCTCCAACAGCCACGGCGCCTTCGACAGGCTCACCTCGGTCCAGCTTCTTGTTGAGCCCTACGAGAACAAAACGGAGCAAGGTAGCCATGCAGATGGCCACGAAAGTCGTCACGCAATTGACACTCATAGCAACAACTGGTTCGTATTAGTACACAGTACTACCTAAAGATGGTGAGGAACGTACTGTAGCGCGGTCCCGCTGACTCTGGGTACATGTAGGAAGCGTATATTTGGGAAGTATTTGAGACAGCATTGATGGCTGCAAGAGCAGCGGCACGCTAGACCAAATGTCAGTATGGCTTTTGCGTGGACAGAAAGTATAACTGACCTTCGCAGGAGGTCGGGGTATCGTGTTTGAGATCCACCCTAACGCAACCACGTAGCCCGCATAGACACCAGCGGGCATGAGCATCATAGCAAAGTATTTCGGCCCGATTGCTGTAGTCGCCGCAGCAATGATGAATGAAATAAAGGCGAAATACAACGGCAGCGTGATATGAAAGTATCTTTCTCCCGTTTTGTCGGCATGCCAGGCATTGCAGAAGGATACAATAACAGCTAAGATATAAGGAGGAACCGTGAGGAGCAGAGAGTCGACGTCTGAATAGCCCAGAGTTGCAACCACAGTGGGAAAGAGATTTGTAACGGTCCCTGATGCAACGATACCAAAGAGTAGACCCATCTAGGAAATTATAAGTGGAAGATACAAGCAAGGCCTTGGATAAGCTCACCAAGATCCACGTCTTAACATCCAGAACCGCGAGCTTCATCCCGTGGAAGAATGTCTGCTGGCTAGAGTCGACCCAGTCATCTTCCCCAATGTCTTCATCCAAGCGCCATATGGCCAGTTGACGCTCTTCCTCTGTAAGCCAGCTCGTCGTTCGAGGAAAGTTCGGCAGAGCAAAGTATGCGCAAAATGCAATGAAGATGGTAATGACACCCTCAATGACGAACAACCAGCGCCAAGCCCGGAGACCTCGTGCTCCATCCAAGCCATTCTTGATACCAGCAGTGATCAAGCCAGAGAATGCTCCAGAGATGAGAGCGCCGGAGTACAGTAAAGCGGTCCGGAACCCTAGCTCTTTGCGTGTGTACCAGGAGGACAAGAAGAATAAGCATCCGGCGAAATAGGCAGCCTCCACGAAGCCAAGGAAGAACCTGATGGCAATCAAGCCACCATAGCTTTGAGCTCCTGCTGTAGCAGCGGAGATGACACCCCAAACAATCATAACCGTTGGGAGGTACAGCGCAGGCTTTCCGATCTTGTTCAGGAACAAGTTTGAGGGGATCTGCATAAGGATATAACCTACGAAGAGGATACTGAGTGCTGTCAGATACTGCGTGCTCGTAAGGTCCAATCCTCCTTTAAACATTGGGTCCTGCAAGCCTGCCAGCCGGGCTGCCGCGATGTTGTTCCGATCAAGATAATTCATGATGTACATGAGAACGGTCATCGGTAGGAGTCTCAAGTCTATCTTTCGGACCAAGGCCTTTTCCGAATGCTGTCGCTCTTCCAGTGACATGTTCTTAATGAGCTCCGGGGGTTCTCCTCTGGTCCTTGTGATTGTGGGGACATTTTCGAGCGAGGCAGGCGAAACATGCTCGGCGAGCTTGTTGTCGCTGTCAGCACCGTAATCCTTGGTACTATGTGTAGTCATCTTCGCAAATTAAGGAGGTCGTAGATGTTGTAGAAGTGAAGAATGGCGAGGAGAAGGAGTAAGGTCGTTGAGACGCAACAGTCTGTTGAAATGCAACCAGAATAAGCACGGGTCGCACATGACGGCATCCATGCAGCTCCATGCTGGATGGTATTAGGATCACTGGCCAGTCAACGACGAGGAATGGAAAGAGACTTGAGCGAGGAAGGCAGGCAGGGCAAGACAAGACCCCTCGGACTTAGGCGGGGAAAGCGTTACCGGGAACGTGTTGGAAATATTGGTGACGGATGGTTTGCTGCTACTGAAAATTCCGACTATATACAAGCGATAGGGCTGAGTAGTGCCAAATTCCAACAGAACGTGCCGTAGCCGTAGCCTTGTACGGTCAAAGTATCCAGTATCCGCCATCTCATGTTCTCGTCCTAACATTTCTTTACAGCCCCCAGAGGCTGTATGGACAATCAATTTGAGCAGCACGTTGGCTGATGCCTTGTAAAGGTTAGCTACAGGCAAATACAGGAAAAATGGTTGAAGACGCACGATCATCCCAGGCATGCAGCCTTAGCGTCGAAGGACATCCACCAGCCCAAGGCAATCAAAAACGACCTATCATGAAATTCCCTCCCTAACGCACATCGTATCACTTCTTGATGTCAAAAGCCATGGCAATCATCACAGAAGAAGTAGGCGACATCTTCTCCGCGCCCCCAAACAGTATCCTAATCCGTACGTTTCCACCGACCTCCTTCCCCCCAAAACCGGTCCGGCCCCACTGACCACGTTCCAAAAACGCCTGCAATGCCCGCGGCGCCTGGGGCTCCGGGGTAGCCGTCGTTTTCAAACAGAAGTACCCCTACGCCTTCCGCCAATATCAAGCATACTGTCTCTCACCGCCCACGGGCTCCAAGCTCTCCGTCAAACAACACCAAGCCAGTCTCGTAGGCACGGCCCTACTCACTCCTCCACCCACTGCAACGAGCCAGCGACAAGCATCCAAGACACCTCATTACGTAGCCTGCCTATTCACCTCTCTCGACTACGGAAAAAGGGTCTCGCCCCCGGAGGAAATCGTGGAAAACACAAGAAAGGCGCTCGAAAACCTAGCGAAACAAGTTGCAGAGATGAGAGCAGCGGGCGAAGAGGTGGGCAAGTGCTGTCCGGTAAGGATCAACAGCGGAAGGTTTGGTGTCGAGTGGCAGAAGACGAAGGCAGTTTTAGAGGCTGGAGGGCTGGATATCACGGTTGTTAGGCCGGAGGTAGAGCAGAAAGCAGGTGGGGCAGGCACTGCAGCAAGCAGGCAGTCTCCTGTCAAAGATGAGAATGAGAAAGCAAAAGGTGAGAAATGTGCCGTGGGGACCAATGCAAGGCGGTCCAACCGTTGGACGTCGGGTCGAACGAAGGCTAAGGGTCCGTTTGAAAAACAGACACGCGGGGTGAAGAGGAGGGTTGAGAAGGATTTTGAGTACGAGTTACTAGACAAATCTAGAAGTCGTTCGTAAGATGCGTGAGATTCTCGCGCATTAGCAGACTTATTGGGCTTCTTGCACTCCGAATGCATCGCAGTCGTCTATGCCGCCGCCTACAGCTCCGTCCCCTGTCGCTTTACCTCAGTCACGACAGGACGGCGCGGTTAAGACTCCACGTCCGGACTTTACTATCGGCCTTCGTCACTCCACGGTAGCTAGCGCACTGATAAAACGTGGGCTCAGCAAATACAAGGCCGACGATCTCCTAAAATTCTTGCAACGCGAGGACAAACTTTGCTCCGATCCTACGCAAAACTTCCTAAACGTTCGATTTCCGATCCTAGTGATTGAAGGCAAAGCATACGCTACTGGAAAGACCGTCTTCGAGTCAGTTAGTAGTACTCCTCCTTCGGCTGAGTTCCCATGATCGTCTAGCAGTAAGAAAGCTGTAGCTGACCCGTATTGATCTCTGTCAGAAATTGGAGACAATTTGCGTCATTGGATCGAAGCAACGATATTAGTCTCTCAAGACACATGCAAAGGACTGAATGGTATTCGTACTA
Organism: Usnea hakonensis; assembly: GCA_013423325.1. Taxonomy (NCBI): domain Eukaryota; kingdom Fungi; phylum Ascomycota; class Lecanoromycetes; order Lecanorales; family Parmeliaceae; genus Usnea; species Usnea hakonensis. The sequence continues at coordinate 2,705 of BLJB01000179.1, read as the reverse complement.
TGAACACTATGCATAATCCCGTAGCTCACAACTTGCGGGTCTGCTCTTGCCTTTTCAAGTACCTCAGTCATCATCGAGTAAAGCTCTCAATCCTCCTCAGCCCTTCTCAGCCACCGTTTTCCCCCTGGAAAAACGACCATCCCCAGCTCTTGCATGCATGTAATCGGCGGCTCGCAGTATTCGCAAAAAGCTACTATCATGTGACCTAGCGCCTTACCGGAGGTTCAGGTCAACAGCCTCAACTGCAACACAAACTGGGTCCGATACCGAGAGATCCATCTTGGTACGTGATGCAGTCTTAGTTATCCTCAAGCCACCGCGTATACAGGCTCTGAGTGAGGTAGCACACTGCGTACTTCTCCCTGTGTTGAGACTGTTTCGGCCCAATTAGCTTAGCGCGCCAAGCCTTAAAGCCTTGGCACTCCACTGTGAAGCCCACACACACTTGTAATTACCTTACTTCTTTCTACATAGTTAATATTCAGTTCATACTACGAATACTAGTACCATTATTCGGATCTTCATTCAGTCCCTGACAAGAAGCCTGAGCGCCCTGTCAAGATGTTCTGTCTTTGAGCTAGCCTATAATTTTGGGGGCACCTTTCAAGAGGTAAGGTAAGTAAGGTAAGGTAAGGTAAGGTATGTTGTAGGTAGCAGGAAAGGTTAGAGTCTCCGCTTAAGAGAGTAAACCTAATCGGGAAGGGAGCCGGAGCCAGCTCCGCGGCTGGGAATCAGCCTACCTATTACATCATCACATGGCCCGGAGCTTGCTCCGGCGCTAAACCGAAAACCTCACCAGAGAATAGCGATAGAACCATAGAGAGGCTCCACAATCACGATTTCATCGCAAGTGCTCTCCGCCTCAATCAGATGGAATTAAGATGTAACGAGACTATGCTTAATACACAAGATGCTGAATGCGTGATGATGACGTGCCCCCAGGGAGAATCCTCTCGGCAATCCGAGAGTACTAAGAACAAACCCAAGAGGTCACACGTCATTCCCGTTGCATGCGAAGCATGTCGAAAGCGGAAATCCAAAGTCTGCTCCCTCGATCTATCCTTCCATTCAACCTTTCCATTCAAGTGTCTCGGCTCACCTCTTGGATTGCGCTTAGTGTGATGGCAAGCGTCCTACTTGTTCGACCTGTTCGTCCAAAGGTATTTCCAAATGTTTCTACGAACCCGAGATCGATGGCTCGAGAAGCAAGTTCCTTCGTCTACAGAATCGCGCCTTGCAAAACGAAGTTGTGCTTCTTCGACAAACACTTGATGAGCTCCGTACCGCGCAGCCCGAGCTATCGCCCAAGGGAGATTTGGCGCAATCGCCACACGGTCCGGAGCCACAACCATTGAGCTTTGGGGATGAAACAAGTACAAGCCCGCGAAGTGATACAACCAATGTCCAGCTGCTTCAGATAAAATATGAGGATGAAGGAGCATTTGACCGGAACCCGCATTCAAGTAAGAGGTCAGTCGGTCATTCGCACCTGGTCTGCCCAAGTATCTGACATTGATCGTAATCCGGAAGTAGCACCGTACCGGAGTATTCTTATACTAGCCTCAGTCCGCCGCATATGCATGGCCCATGTTATCGGCACCGACGCTTCGTCCTTTGCGAGGAGTACGTTAGCCCATTTGATAGCTTGACGTCCTTGAATGCAGACTGGGTAGGTGGCCTTAAGTCTCGCAATCAATTTCGCGACATGTCCCTGCCAGTCTACATGATCCCGCCTTTGAACAAGCCTCACGATGATCCGATGTCGAATATCTATACTTCTTTTCGGGACTATGCCCGACAGGCAATAGCGAATGGCGGTTCGATCGACAAGGTTCTAGGATCCCCGGACCTGGATGCGGGTGTCGACCTAAGCAAGGGTAATAGCATGTCTGCGAGTGAGCTGTCGCAGTGGGCTTCGCAAGTGGTTTCATCATATGGAGGAGAGATGTCACTTGCCACAAGACTAGGCGCGATCCATCTGCACATGACATTCATGCGGGTCAGTTGGCCTAAGCTCTCAGTTGCTGTCGGGCTAAAGCTCATGGGTACTTAGTGGCAGGTGCGACCGTCAGCCGAGAGCTTTGAAAAGATTCCGGAGCTTATGAAGCCCCTACCGTCACAGCTTACAATTCCACATTTCGCAATCTTCGACTTTGTCCAATGGTAATGCATGATTTCTGTTTACCCTTTGAGACCCTCGTCCCCTTGTCCAGCCTTAGCAATGCATCTGACTTTTGCATTAGGCCCGCGGTTCGTGATGTTTTGATCCATGATCTAGGAAGAAGCCCTTCCTTTCATTGGGTGAACGCAGTCGTGGCTACGCTCGACTTAGCAAATGCATTCGAGCCCAACGAGATTTTTTTCAAAAACCCACGTACATCCGAGTTTCGGCTGCAGGATTCTTTCAAACAATACCTTGGGAATCCCTGCCACTGGGTCAGGGGGGCCCAGGTTGGCGAGATGCAACCAACGTTCAAGGGAAGGGTTCATCTTCGGTAAAAACAAGGCGAGCGTGAGGGCGTGATGGCGTTCAAGGAGTCGGAAAGATAAAGAACGAGCAAGTTATACGCTATGCGAATTACGAATGCGCACCCGTTCAATCATTAGGGAGTCGGAAGTCGGGCGGTAAGGACTCTTTATAGTAATGTCACGGTGTGGATCTGAGTCTAGTTAGGTTGATCTATGCGATAGCCGACGGTTTAGGC
>BLJB01000178.1:0-14168 GCA_013423325.1 Usnea hakonensis | reverse complement strand
CCCCCTCCCCCTCCCCCTCCCCTTTCTAAAACCCCATCCATCCATATCCCAACAACAACAGAGGACAGACAAGCTGCGAGAAAAACGAAAAGAAACCAAAGAAAAGAAACCAAAGAAAAGAAAAGAAGAGAGAGAGAAAGGACGAAAAGAGAAGAAAAAGAAAAGAGAAGAAAAAGAAAAGAAAAGGAAAGAAAAGGAAAGAAAAGGAAAGAAACGAAAAGAAAAGAAAAAAAGCGAAAGCTCGATGAAAAACGACCATCTCAAAAGACAGATAAGAGGTGAGACGGTAGGGAGGGTATGTAAGGTAGGTAGCGTAGGAAGAAGAGAGGAAGAATGAGTGGGTGGCAATCAGAGCTGTGCCATTTTGCCGATATGATAACGACAGTGGTCTGAGAACCCCAGGGGGGGATTATGTACTCGGATGATAGATAACACAATAGTAGTAGGTGTGGACGCCCAGAGTCCTCCACATATCGCTTGCGAGCATTGAAAACCACATAGTAAGACAGACCCACGGCCATGAATACTCCAAAGCCATCACGCATGCCCATGCATCCATCGAGATCGCACACTCCAGGTCCAGCCGTATCCGTTGAGGGGTATCGCCAGCAATAAAACAAAGATTGAAATGAAACACAGCCTAACCCACAATTCCGGGTCGCTCAAGAAACAACAGAAGCCGCGAAGGAAATTCGTCACATCCAAAAAAAAAAAAAACTCCATAGTCAAAAGGCCGTAGACTCTTAACCCACGACAATAGCAAGCATACCCATGACTGCTGCATATCTGCTCTCCCATTAGCGACGCCTCCTCTCTATGTCCACACATCAGGCGACTCACGTAGCAATAGCCTTCCGCCAATGCAGTACGCTTTCGGTTCTGTCCATCACCTTCGGCTTCAACGTGCAGAGACACGCCACCCCAACCATAGCACTGATGACCAGACGAGCCAGAATCTGCGGTACCATCTTGAACACGATGACGGTGCACAGGAGTCCAAAAGCGACGACGATGACGGGAGTCTCCAGGGCAGTGCCTGAACGAAAGTCTGATCTTGGGCCTGAGGAAGATACGCAGAGGAGGTCCGAGTCTTTGTTCAAGAAGGCGCTTTCCGACTCGACAATGGGTACGTGCTCGGTGATCCAGGAACGGTAGGCGGTTATGTCTGCGTGGGAAGCAGGTTCGAAAGACTTGACCATGTTTCTATACGATGTGAGGGCGCGGTCTGGTACGCCATGTTAGTAACTTCTGGCACGATGAGAGACGCCAAGGGCCGACTTGCTGTATTGCTCAACCTTGGCGAAGCTTCTGCCCACGAGTTCACTTCTGTGCCATTGCAGCTGAGATGGCAGCTTCGCCTCCGCTCTGCGTGAAGCCGGCTTCCTCATGCTATTCTGTTCCTCATGCGCGATTGCATCATCTAGGTCTTTCAGCTGGTCTTCCATCTCGGATATCTCATCTTGCAGGAATAGCAGCATGCGGTTGTTTAGAGTCTCAAATTTTCGATAAATGGGCTTCAGCATTGTATCGGACCGGGCGTGAAGATGGGACGCCAGAAATTCGTAGCCTGTGGTGCTAGCCTTGGGCTGACGCTCTTGATGTGAAGTGCCTCTAAACAGGTGATGAGGAAGCCTCGGTGACATTTCAGACAACTCAACGCCAGCGTCGTGATCAGTCTGAGCCAGCATAGGCGGTGATGGCGCATAATAGGCCTCGGGGCATGTACTGTGATTAGTCTCTAGCGACGGCCAGTGTTTATGGCCAAAAGCCGAATTGTGATCCGCGGCAGGCTCTGGAGTGAGATGAAATTTGTATCGTCCCATACGGTAGGAATCTTGCGAGCCTTGCTCGTCAGCGGGCTCATCAAAGACCGTGGGCAACTTGTGCTGCATGATGGGAGAGGTCTGATCCGGACTGCTGGACCTCACCGAGATTCCAGAGTCGGAGTGCAGGCTTCCCCGTCCCCAGGAGTGCTGCACGCCATCTTGTATCGCTCTGACTTCTAGATCACTATATCTCGGAGACAGTTGAGGTTGAGCAATTATCCCCGGAGAGCTGGACTTTGAGCTTTCGCCAGCCGATAGCTCCTCCTCTTCCGAATGGTTGTCTCCATGATCCTTTCCCTCTCCCACATCGTTGCTACGTTCCTCCCGGCTAGGTTCCATGAACGCAAAGACATCTATACGCTCTTTAATTGGGCCGTCCAAACTTCGAGACCGCCCAGGTTGGTGGTCTATGTGCTGAGCGGGCTCTTTCTTGACGTCTAGCCGCTTGGAGGGTCGCAGGCTTGACGATAAGGCTGCCCTTGGCGTAAGGGTAGCATTGCTGCTTGCCGAGGAGACAGTGGAAATGACAGATGGCGGGGCCTTTTTGTGGGTGGATGAAGAGGATGATTGTTTCGAGTGCCGGCGTCGAGTTCCCCCGAGGGAAGGCATACTTGGTTATTCTTCAGTCGTTTGGCGTCATAGAAAAATGCTGGGTGTCAGGGAATATAAATTGGCAAGCCAGCGGAGATGACTGGTCAACAGTGTTGTTCCAATGGTTCTAACATTGTCGGAATCCTGAAGATTGGGGGCGAGATCGGTGATGGAATGCCGGAGTATTTGATAAGAGGGGGATTTTCGGTCAGCACGGTCCGATATGTAGACATATATTAAGCATCTTCCAGGAATAATAATCATCGACCCACAGTTGACATGAAACAAATGTCTGAGAATTGAGAAGTCGAGAGGGCCATAGCCCATGTATCAGAGTCAGAGTCAGAGCCACCTCCTCTTCCTCGCAGCCTCGCAGCCCTGCTTTTTCCGCAAGGTTTGGCCTTTGGAGCGGCAAGCCTGCACGCACAAGCCATGCGCTCATGATCTCAGAAGCTGGCAAATAAAGCGCAGTGCCTTGGCTGCGATGGTGTGGGGCAGGATCTGTCGACCATACTTCCTCTCATTATTACTTTACCTTAGTAGAGGTACCTTGGTTATCAAAGCGCAGAAGAAAAATGAGTGGATGGAGGTGTTCGCTTAAATCGCTGGGAAGAGCTGCAAGAACAGGAATGGGTTAGCTTGGTCAGGATGGGATTATGGGGCGTTTGACGAATCCTGATTTGGCCGATAGAGCGATAGGAGAGTTTCATGTATGTCTGAGTTGGCTGCGCATTATAGAGTAGTAATAAAAATAAGACGGATATAATATTAACTCCACACAACATTTATGCTCATCGCATAAAGTAGTGCACCTGAAATCACTACTTTATCTTGTTAGCATAGCACTGCGCGGGAAAAGTGAATGCATCGCGATATTCCAATTCTGGAAATGCCGACATCATCGTCTTCTTGTTCTTTCTACTACTCTAGCTTCTCTCTCCTTCTAATTATGCCTAAAGTGCACGAAGCCGTCTATTCCTTTAGATCTAGAATAGTATTACCAACAAAAAAGTCTCAAGTCGAGAATCGAATATTCCCCCTGACGCATGTAGATAGATTCGAGTCAATAATGTCAGATCCCATCATGTCGCAACTCCATTCTGTTGAGGGGCAGGCGCCCCATTCTGCTGCCCATACTGACTAGCCGGAGGTTGTGGCGTGCCCGAATCCTGCCTCTCCGCTAGTTGAGCTTTCTGTTTGGCCATCAAATTGGCCTGCTCGTCGGCAGTCAGTTGCGCTTGTTGAGTCGGAGACCCAGATGATCGTGCACCATTGACTGCAGGCGATGCTGGAGTTTGCGGGTTGTATTGTGAAGAATGTGTGTGATAAAGCGTAGCCGGACGCTGTGGAGGAGCTGCCTGGCCTGGCGCAGGGAATGATGATCGTTGTGGATGTGGAGATGCACTCCCCGCGGCGGGAGCAGAGCCATAGCCATAACCTTGCGGAGGCACCGCTCGCTGCTGAAAGTCAGTCTGACTTCCCCTATAAGCCTGCGGTGGTTGGACCGAGCTTGGCGGACGGGCCTGGGGAGTCGAGTATTGTTGACTGTAATTGTAACTTCTCCCGTTTTGGCCAACTCCCGAGTAGCCGCGATAGCCATGCTGATACGAACCGAAGGACTGCGACGACTGCTGGCCGTACTGTGGGGGGTAGTTGGAAGAGGCAGGTGCACGATGTGGAGGTTGTTGACTCTGAGGGGGATAGGTCGGTCGTGCACCAGCAGAGTAATTGTATGAAGCTGGTCGGTTTGAGTATTGCGGATTTTGTAGGTAGCCCGAGTTTGAAGGCTGTCTGGGTGCATTTTGAACGCCGTACCCAGGTTGCTGTTGATAGCGCGGGACAGGGGTGGCGGTCGGTGGGACGTAGCTATTACTGCGCGCTGGGGCAGTTGCGTACGCGTTGGCGGCTGGCGGGACACCTGGAGTCGCTGCAGATCGAATTGCTGCTCTTGCGGTTGCAGTGGAATCATCGGACTCCATGGTACCTTTCTGGTTCTTGCTCTCGATCTGTAATTTGGTGCTAATGTTGAGTGCACCTAACTTGTCGCCATCCAGCTTGGCAATCAAATAAGGCGGTAATGTAGAAACAATTAGAGTTAGCTGAGCTTTCAGCACCTCGTAGACGTCAAATTCTGCCGACGAAGGGCTATCAGGAGCTCCGTTAGGGACAGTCAACTGAGGATTCTGTCCACCTGTGGTGCCCGTATTAGCTGATAGTGTGAGGTTCCTCAGCCGCTGATGCGAGTCGAGAGTCTCAAGCAGGTCCGAAATTTCTGACAACAATGCATCTGCTTCTTTGCTAGTCTCGGGTGTCTCCAGACTAACGATCTTTGACTTAATCATTTCTTGCGGGACTTGCTCGGGCTCCCAGGTTTTGATGGCTTCCTCAATTTTATCTTCGTCGATACCATCTTCACTTCCAAAGCCGTTAGTCTCTGCCCCATACAATCCAGCGTCCCTCATCCCCAGTAGCTCATGATATCTTTGCTCTCCATATTTGCTCCACCAGAACCGATTCTTGTGTTGCTCAGCAACAATTGCTCCAGAGTCGTCATGATTAGGTGCAAAACTCGAGTACACACTGCGATACAAAGCATCCTCCTTCGCCTGAGCGTGCGCAGTCATTTCCTCGTCTGATACTGAAGTTTGAGTCTCTCCGAAGCTCGAAGCTCGATCTCTTGTTTTCCGTTTAGATTCTGGGGACACAATCTGGGTAGAAGAAGGGGCCGTATTGTATGTTAGCCACTGGCCAGTCGACAATGGCTGTGTTGTATAGCCGTCTCGTCTGCCCGGTCTGCCTTTAAACTCAGCCTCGGAGGGATTGTACCAAGTGACGGATGAGCTTTTGGTTGCTGTATGTCTTGACTGTTTCGGTACAGGGAGAGGTAGCAGGCCATTTGGAGGCGGAAAACGCTCCCCCAGTGTAGGTATGTGGTCTTTATCCTCAGTGGTGTTGACGCTATGTACTGGAACAATTTTCGTCGCAGTAATACCGTTCGGCAGTGCAGCCTCATTGAGTGGTTCACCCGGAGTGCTCGGCTTTCGCAGGCTGGTAAAAAGCTGCCCTGTCCGGCCACTGCCCATGTTGCCCAAGAGAGTCAGAACATTGTTTCCTGAAACGTCGATGGTAGATCTAGCGCTTTGCTCATCCGACAATCTTCTTTGGGTGTCTTTTGATGGTCTGATTGTTTCTGACCTGCCGATGATTTCCCTCAAAATAAGATTGTCAAGGCTCTCCTTAATTGCTCGAGCGCGTGAAATTTCAGCATGTACATCTTGGTGGGATGCCTTCAGTCCGGCATTGATCTGGCCCTGAAGTTCGTCCGTAATACTAGATGTTGCAGAATCGACATCTTTAATCACCTCCTCGATTGAAGTATATGCATGGCTCTTTATCAGGCTAGCAACGGTCGTTTTCTCGAAGGACTCGGAAAGCTTGGTTCGCTTTGCATCATGGGGATCCTGTATGGAGGTAGAAATGGGGCGATCGAAAGTAGAAGGAGTGGTATCTTGGCTGTAGTTCGACTTGGTTAGCATTGTTCTCGCGGTTATGGATGGTAGCGGCTGATCAAGGTGGCTCACTCGCTCAATATTTCCAATACATCCGCTAACCACTCCTGGAAGTTCGCTTGAGGATTCATATGGCCGCTACCATTCACTTGTCCTTCTTCAACCTCTCCAACTTCCATGGTGTCCGCCCGCTTTCGTTTCCCCGTCATTTCAATTGTATTTTCGGCTCTTGAGAACAAAACGATTTCTTAGCTGTTGCAGGTCTTGATATTTGATCTTTAGTATTGAGTCGCATGAAAGAAGTTCAGAGCGGACTTTCTGGACCTATGGGTCTTGTATGAGCCTCTAATGTTCCCTTGAGGGTTAGCCGTGCGGACGATCGACGCGAGGGTTGAAGGACAATACAGTCGCGCAGCAGCGCTCTCCAGAGCCAGGACACGCGTGAAAATTGTAAACAGATTATCTACTTACATGGAGATATAGGAGCTAGATGGATTCTGCGGCTGATTGACTTGAGAAATCGGGAAGCCAGATGATGAGCGCTGAAGTGCGATCACTCTTCAAGAAGAAACCCACGCCAGTGGTTAAGGCTCGCTGACTAAGCACTATGCAAACAACGAAACCCCCCGCAGACACCGTTGTTTCAGTGCTGTACAACCCCAGCCTTCTACAGACCGAAGAATCTACAATCTAGCCTTGGACTGCCTTTGGCTCCGCTCACCCAATACAAATTCTCGGTCTCTCTTTCATTCTCAGCACTACACCAAGACCTCTCGCCAACATGCCCCCAGGGAGCAGAGGACGAGCTGGAAAATTCAGCAAACCTACGAGAGGAGGTATATCACAAAACCTGCGATTGCTTCTTATGATCTTCGTTGACCCCTTCATAGGAGGCAAGAAGTTCAGCAAAAACCTCACACCACTAGATGCAGATGGAAACCCAGTCAGCATGTGGGGGGTAAAAACGCCTTTGTTCCTCTGCCAATGACGCAGTCTGACTCAATACTTAGGATCAGCGTGGTGCCAAAGCTCAGTCTTCATCCTCAGAAGAAGACACATCGGAGGAGGAATCATCATCAGAAGAGGACGATGATCCCAACAAGCCTCCTATGACACGTGAACAGCGTCGTGCAGCTGCCAAAGCCAAAAAAGAGGCAGCTATCAGGAAAAAGTCCTCAAAAGCCGCTGCTCCAGGCGACCTTCCGTCATCTTCGTCTGAGGAAGAAGATGACGATGACCTTGCTCCGGCCAACCCGAATCATACCGCCAAGTCGCGCTCTCAAGCCTCCGCTGCTCCCATTCAACCTACAGACGGCCCCTCCAAATCCTCCAAATCTACACCCCTCAGTCAGCTCTCTCGTCGCGAGCGTGAAGCTCTTCAAGCCCAACAGGCAAAGGAGCGATACCAGAAGTTGCATGCCGAAGGCAAGACCGACGAGGCCAGGGCAGATCTAGCGAGATTGAGCCTGATTAAAGAGAAGCGAGAGCAAGAGGCCGGCCGCAAAAAAGCGGAAAAGGAGGAAAAGGAAAGCCTAGAGAAAGAGCGACAGAAAGAACAAGATGCGAAGGAGCAAAAGAAGAGGGAAGCCGCCATGGGAACTGCTGGAGCCAGCGGAAAAGGCGGCAAGAAGAAGCCATGAAAGTTCGAAAATGGCCAAGAGTGTTGCGAGATGGTATGGGTGTCATGGTTGTTTGAGGTGATAGGCATGCCTTTGAACCATGATCAATAGAAACAGGCGACATGCTGTGCATCCTTTCATACACAACACACCCAAATGAAAGACTCTTCGGATGTTCTGACGTACTTTGCTGTACGAGTACGGTAGTGCCTGCAGATTATGTCATGTTGTTCAGCCCAATACATACCTTATTCCCTATTTCTTTGTTGCGGTATCAAAAACGATACGCGTGCTCGCCACAGACAAGTCACATGCAAATCTAACGTGAGATCAAATGGCTGCCTCTTTGCCTCGGCCTTCTCTTCTCCCGTGTCCGCCATATTTCCAATGTCCGTTCGCAGCTTCTGTCACAGCCATGCTTGTAAGAAATAGGTGTGTGTCATATATGTTGGGGCTTGATGTTTGCCGCGGTAGACTATATGGTACTCGTTTTTGATTGGCCCTTCAGCCCCACAGCCCCAAGGAGCTGCCCCGGACCCCAAGGGGACCGCGCCGCTAAACACCCTAAATTTGGCCCTAAATGGAAGAGGGTTTCGACTTCGCCTTCGATAAGGTACCTTAGCTACATAAATGTACCTATACTACTATACCTACTTTAGATACGTACCTAAGCTATTTTGGGGGCTGGCATCAGCTGAGCATGAATCTAAAGGAGCTTGGCGCACGAGGCTCTGCAAATCAGTCTCGGGGCCCACCTGCACACTCCATATATTCACCGCTTTCGTCTTTAGTCACCCTTGTCATCCATGACTCTTACATTTATTGAGACCACTAGTGCGTCATCTACTCCAGGCACGAGGGCGACCGGCGAGGACGCGACGACCCCCCGAGCCAGGCAGCCACTCCCGTGCGCTTTGCCATATTTGTTTTCGAATGAAATGATCTTCTATTAACACTTCCATTCCATTCCCTTTATATATGCATCGCGAAAACAGATCGCCCCATAATTCCTCACATATATCGTTTGCACGGTAATCATGGTAAGTTCCCGCTTGACGTCTGCCAAATCGGACCTATTGACTTATGCTGACAATTCCAAAGGCAGCTTCTGGCGCTCTAGAGGTCAGTCGCTTCGGCCTCACACAAGTCTATGCTCCCACCGGTGGGGGTCTCGTCGATGTCGTCTTCGTCCACGGCCTTAACGGTAACCCTCATAACACCTGGACAAGCGACAAGTCCAAGACGTTCTGGCCGGCGCAGCTGCTACCACCTATACTCAACGATGAGAGAGCGCGGATACTCGTATATGGATACGATGCAGACGTCACATCATTCACAGACGGAGTGTCTACAGACAAGATACACAATCATGCCGAACATCTTGTCGCGGAGCTGGTAGCCAACCGACGGATCCGAAAAGCTTCAGAGCGCCCAATCGTCTTTGTCGCCCATTCTCTTGGCGGACTCGTTGTCAAACGTGCCCTGATATACTCGTCCGAGATTCGTGGGGTATATACCGAACATTTACGTTCCATCTACGTGTCTACATTTGGGATATTGTTCCTTGGTACTCCTCACAAAGGCTCGGACGTTGCAGAATGGGGATCCCGTTTAGAGTGGATCTGTAGTGTCGCTTTGCCAAGTAAGCTTGTCGACACTCAGCCTCAGCTTGTGGATGCCTTGAAGAAGAACAACGAGACCTTACAGAATATCGATCGTCAGTTCATACAGATTATGAATAGATTTCATGTCTATTTTTTTCACGAAGGGAAGCCGACCAACCTCAAGGGAACCTTGAAATACATCGTCGATGAAGAATCAGCATCACCAACTGTTCAAGATGTTGAACGTGCCAGCATTCAAGCGGACCATTCCCACATGTGCAAGTTCGAAAATGATGCTGCTCCAGGCTTCGATCTAGTCGTCGAAGGCATCCAACGATATGCGGGTGAGGCCCCAGCGATTATTACTGGACGTTGGGACGAAGAACGGAAGGCACGGCTCGCGTCGAAGCAAGCTGCCGTCGAGGAGCTGATTCCAGGTGAGTTCTTCCCTGTCACCTCCATTTCTCCAACAGCTCGCTGATCTGTGTAGGTAGTATGAAGGCAACGCCCCAAACAGACGCATCCAGCACGAGTTCATCTACACCTGGTAAGAAACATTTGGCATTACCTGGCATTGAGCAACGATCTCCTATGCATGAGTTTGACACGTACGAGGTTGAGGAACCCACAGATAAAGAAATGGAAATGGCTTGACTTGTGCTGTTGAGGGATGTTTGATTGGCAGATTACGTGGAAACCCAGTTTATGACCCGCTTTGCACGTGGCGTTCCTTTGTCGTAATTCATCGATGTGGGGGCTGATTTGGCGTTTCTGTAGATACCTCACAAATACTTCCACCAAAAGACCAGAATACTACCAATGAACCCAATTCACCTGCCAACCCAAAGACAGAACCCTACTTTATAGTGCCCCCCGGCTTCCGCCCAAATACGTTCTTTGTGGGTATGGCAAAGGAGTACCAAGAACTAGACCAAAGGCTCTTTGATAAAAGACGACGCGACGGAACGGCATGTGTGCTTCTACATGGACAGGCTGGCAGCGGCAAGTCTCATTTGGCTAGGCAATATGTCAACAAGAACAGAAACAAGTTCGGTGGTGGAGTTTTCTGGATCACAGCCAAATCAAAAGAGGAAAGATACCATTCGTTTTGGAATCTTAAGCAGAAAGTAGTTTGTCGAGATGAGCCAGAATTGTGCGATGGCATGAATGGTAATGACTTCGTACCAGTGGTCAAAGCCTGGTTCGAAAGACGACAAGACTGGCTTATGGTGTTTGACGGCGTCACCGTCGAAAAGGATGAAGACACTACCGATGTCGCGAAATTCGTACCTGACAGTCGAAACTCAAGCATCATCTACATTTCAAGAGCTAAGAATCTGGAGTCTAAACAACGACTGTTGAGGCCATACCCTATCAAAGTTGGACCCCTGAAGGAGGATGACGCCAAGAAGTTGCTTTTCAAGGAATTGCACATCAAAAGGCCTACAGAGGCTGAGAAGCGGAAAGCAAGTGAGCTGGTCCGGAACATCGGTGGTCTACCTTTGGCTATCAATGCTATCAGTCACCGCCTGGCTGACACTCACGAGCCTCTTACAAAATACAAGCTATCATATAGCGCTGATCCGACTATCGAAGGGACCTACAACAAGATTCTGGACGATCTCAAGAATTCAGGCCATGGGGAAGCATGGAACCTGATACACATACTGTGCTGGTTTGGGCACGAGATTCCGGTAGAGATGGTGCACCTTGGATTGAGGATCTTGCGCGCCAACGTTGAAGTCAGGGCATCCGAGACTGGGGGAAGACCAGATATTAACATGACTTTTGGGGAGTTGATGCGGCACGCGCTTATCGAAAGGAATGAATCTGACGATAACGACTCCATGTCATCAAGTCGAAACAGCCTAGTCGATCCAGATCCAATCGATATGCTCAACATCCACAGCGTTGTTCAAAATTTCTGCTGCGACTCGCTGAATACCAAAGGGCTGCTTCCTCAATGGCTGGAATACGCTGTGAAACTGTTCTCTTTTTCCTACCGCCAAGCGGATATCAAGATCAAGCAAAGGCCAGATACTGCTCGGGTCTCGGATTATCGATACTACAAGGTACACGGTCAGCGACTCTGGGATCACTCTCTGCATTACGAGAGTAGTACACAGGATCTTGGATTCATTAGGGAAATCCTGAAGCCCACCTTGAGCTCGATCGATGATGAGATCCAGCAACATGAACCTAGCTCGTCCCAGGAAAGCTTGAAAAATGGCATCTTCCAGATCTCCATCTTCGACAGGACAAGTAGCAGCTCAGACTCTGGCCCAGGCCCTATCACGCCCGACCATCGGCCGACCCCCCCGCCCCTCGACAATGAAACTCTGTTTGGGTTACCAAAGGGTAAAACGGCAGACTCGCCGGGGAGCTTTGATGCTACCTCGGCCGGAAGACGTCCCATGATAATCGATCTCAGCCCACGATTGCCAATATACGATACTGGTTATGAAAGCGAGCAGGAAGGTCAACCTACAGCGCGTCCCACGCTTTCCGGTAGTACTGCACCTGCATCGTCTCCATCTCCGGCACCGCCAACACCTGAGGTTTTCGACGAAGGTTGGCAAGTCGTACCATCAGCCCGGAAGCCAAGAAAGCCCCGTGGCCGTCATGATCTGGGAAGTTTCCGGCCTACCAAGGCAAGACCGCATGTGGACCCACCGAACCCGATAAATGTGATTGGATCTTTCACTCGGTCAGACCCTGATGGTAGGCGCGTCAGGCAAACTTCCCCAGCCTTCAAGTCACTGAAGGATATGCAATCCCGCAGTCCTCCGCCGTGTCGAGGTGGTATTGCATCAATCTTCCAACGTGGACCACTAGGCCGAAATCCTGCTCCGCCTGACACTCCTGTCACTCAAACAACGTGGGCCGGCGTTGCAGCAGGAAGACCAGGTCAACCACTGCAACAAGAAAACAATTTACCAAATTCAGGTATCACCGGTCGATCCGCGGCACCTTTGATCATGGAGCGTGGTAGATCTCGTGAAAGCTTGAGAAGCAGGCGAAGTAATGCTCAATCATCGTCTTCGCCTTTGGCGTCGGAAATCGTGCCTCGTCGACGGTCAGCAGCTGACACAGGAGACGAGGACGCTCGCATGAGTCCAGCGTATCCTGCACATGCAAATGAATATTCACCGGCCGGTTTCCAGTATACCACTCCTTATCCAGGGTCCAGTTCCAGTCTCGCGCAACTACCACAAGGGCGGACTATCGAGGGTAACTTGCCTTATTATTCAACAGCGCCACTGGGACCAAATTCCGCACCTCTTCCGGTCGAACAAAGCATCACCATTACAACCAAGCGCCCCCTACCTCCCGATCTCCGCGAGCAGCCACCGTCCCCGTTCTCTCCGCCACCAGGCTCCCATTATTCATCACAGGCGCAAAGTCGGACCAGCCCTCACCAAGCCCATCAACAGATGTACAACCCGCCTTATCCGCCATCGGTGATGCCCACGATACCGAAAGGCTACTACTCGCAACCCATGTCACGCAACCACTCCAACCAATCTCGTGACTCTGCCGCCGAAACGGATCCGATCCGCTACCCGTCAGACTTTTCACCCCGAATCCTACCCTTCGACCCCGTACGCGAGCGACATTCCGACGGCCGCCCCTTGCGCAAATCGCCCAAAACAGACTTTGCCCAGCCCGTATACTCCGCTCACTCCTCCCCCGGCATCCAGCCCTATGACCTTTACCACACCGGCGGCTGGGCCTACCCACCATCACCCCACTCCAACCCCTCCCCCCACGACACAGCCATGTCCCGCTCCTCATCCGGGCCCGGCATCGCAATCTCCGAAGCCCCCGGCGGCATCGTCCGTTTCGAGGACGCAGGCAGCGTCCAATTCGGCGAACATCAGCCCATCAACCTCGAGGACGCGCGACGGCGGACCTCGCAGCAGCAGGAGAAGTTGCGGGACGGTAATCGGCACTGGGAGATGCAGACGGTGAAAGAGGTGGACGAGGAGAGGTGGAGGCAGAGGAAGATTGAAGAGTGGGGAGGGCGGAGGGGAATTGGTTTGCCGGAAAGAGAGAGCAGGAGGGCGAGCGCGCCGTATCCGGAGAACAACCTGATTCCGACGGAGGGTGTGAGTGCGTCGAATATGGGGGAGGTAGTAGGATTAGGCGTGAATTTGGGCTGAGGACGCGAAAAAAAAAGAAGGAAAAGAAGGAAAGGAAAGAAAGTATCAACGCATACTTGTTTGGAATTAATCTCTGCTATCGCTCATTTGCATCGCGATCTGGCGTTTTATTCTGACACCAATACCCACCACCGGAATACGTAACATGCATGTACGGCCAAAAAGTCCCGAGAAGAGACGCATTTTTGTATAATCACGTTTGCTGGATTTTTTCGCAACCGCAGGTAATCAGATTCGTTTTAGCATAGCGATGAGGGAGGGGGGGGTTGGAAAAAGGTGTTCTTCTCCTATTGTCAAATATATATATAATAGAGAGAGGGGGGGGGATTAATAAAGCAAGCGAGATAAGAGATAAGTTCAGAGAGAGAGAGATATTTCCCTCGGCATTTTTCCAACCTCGTTAAAGTATTATTGTATTTCGGGATGGATGAAGAAGACCCAGAAATTCTTTCCCAAGAGCCCTCCCAAAACAACCTACTATATCCCCCCCCCTCCCACACTTTCACTCACTCACTCACTCACACACTCACAAGCAAACCCTCCCCCCCCCACATACTATAACCCCCCCTCCACCCATATCCATCCATCAAAATATACCCCCCCCGCCTCCCCCCCCCCAGCACTCATCAAACCCAAACCCCCTCTCCACCATCCAGCCTACCTCCTTCCCAAAGAAAAAAAGAAAACACCCTCAAACACCCGCTCTCTCAACGCAAGCCTATATCTCGAGACACTGCGAAGACCACTTTTTTCTTTCTTTGGTTTGGGCTTGGTTGGGCTTAGTTAGTTGTGATATTGTGATAGATAAGGTAGGTAGGAAAGGGGGAGGGGAGGGGAGGGGAGGGGGAGGGGAGGG